>JAJIBD010004747.1:60000-146885 GCA_021461705.1 Cryptotis parvus | reverse complement strand
GTCTGTTGGGTTCCTGGGTTCCCTGTCCATCTTTGGGACTGATGACCGTTCCCTCCATCTGACAGGCAAAGAAACATGAGCACTAATCTCTAATATCTAAAGTCTTAATTCTCCACACACTCCTCACTCCAACTCAGTACACACAAACACACCAAATACAAATCTGTTAGGAATATATAGTTTGCAAAGGTTGGGGGCAAGGTAAGTTTGGTGTTGTTTCTTGGCAGAAATACCAGGAAACAATCACTGCTCTCAGAGGGCAATAGAGTGGAAACTTGGGCTTATTTTTTTTCTCTCATCCTTGGCTGTTAAACAATCATTTCAAAAACATTTCTAGTCACTTTTGTATAAACACAGTAAGGAGACAAATATTTACCTACTGCCAGGATTAGGGAAATCTTTCCTGGGAAGATCAGTCCATATAGCCAAAGTGCATTCCCCTTAACAGAATGATAATTTCCTACACCTCAGAGTTGTATGGATCTAACCACAGGTTATCTTAGGTCATAAGGGCTTACTCTAAGGTTTTGCATTCAAAACATTAGTTGTCTCATTTTGAAGCCACAGTGATCTCTTTTCTTAGTTCAATCCAGTCCCAAATAGGTACCCCTTTTTTTTTGGGGGGGTTGTGAGGAATAAGAATCAATCTAAGATCAATTGAATCATTTAGGTAAGAAATATGGCAGAATCCCAGGAGTAATTAATTCACGAATGCATAGTCTTAATCATCTTCCTGTAATGTATACAAAAATTAGCATAAAGAGCATACTGAAAAGAGTAAAGCCCTTCATTTAAAAAAATGAAACTCAGGGCTATCAAGAAGGGTAGAAAATAATTTGAGGTCCAGCAACCTAAGTCCTCAAATTATTTCTATGTCACCCAGCCCATATGTAATAACTTGCTATGTCAGGAATACACTCTCAGAAAAATGTATAATCAAATATTCAAATGTCTATTAATAGTAGGTAGTTAATGTTTAGCTCCAATGGCAAATAGCCTAATCTTTAGTTGATAAAGATATCAAGTGATTTATCCATGTATTGAAATTCCGGTTATGCATAAAAATAAAATATCCATGACACTAAAAATACCTGTACTATCTAGTCTATGTAATGTTCTGATTTATGTTCACTTTTTTTTTAATCTCATCAAGTCTAGATAAGATAAACATTGAAAAGAAAAATATCTGCACTTAAAAGTCATTTTCTTTTGCGATAGAAGCAGACATTTAAATTTTTTTAAAGACTTACAAAATTTCATTAACCACTTTAAGTAAAATGCTGGGATTTACAGTACTGTTAATTATACTGTCCATGCATACATCATTCCAACACCATACTCATGGCAAGAAATCCTCCTTCCATTAGCGAGGCCGTTGTGTCAAGGATTTCTCCAAATTCCTTATCCAATGCTCCTATGTATAGACAAAACAATTAATTCTGTTGAGTTTGATCAGGTGAGGATTGTCAGGAAGTTGCTGGGATCCCTGACAATACCAGGACAGAAGCTCTCTTCTACCTCAGAGGCTGCCGGGAATGGATGAAAACTCATGGAGTCCGGTGCAGTACACAAAAAGGCTTTTAATAGTACAAAAGCTCTACAACTGCAATCCAATATAATGAAAGAACTCTAGCTCTGGTAAGAACTTAGACCGTGCATAAGAGAGCCCTAGTCTCCACCAAAGAGAGCGGATCTCACAGAGAGGAGTCCTACCCAAAAGAAGGAGCATGAAAAGGGAGCAGGGGGCCTCAAGTCAGTCCCCTTATATACATCAAAGTATCCTACTTCTGACAGGCAGTTTCCTGTCAACAAAGAACCCTAAACAGCTTTTAGAAGGGTGGTGTCACACCCTATTATAGGTATAAACAAAGGATTATGCCAAGGACAAATCCCTTCTTTAGAGATTATCTCTTATGTAAAACACTGGAGAGAGAGAGAGAGAGAGAGAGAGAGAGGAGCTTATATAAAGTAATACATCTTAATTTCATGGGCTTTATGTAATCTAGATGGTACCCACAAGGTCCGTCTTATTATCTGCACCAGAGTGATTCTGAGTATCTTGTTCTCCATATACTGAAAGGGTCACACTTGCCTGCTTGAGGGCAAACTAGTATCACTATATCACTGTCTTCCCCTTCATCATTTATTTTCTCTAGCGGGCCTCAGGAACATCTCCATATGTCCCGTCTCATGCTAGTAGAGCCCAAGGGCATCTGCTTGCTCCAGGAACATAAAGAGCCTCAATCCATTCCGGAATGAGGTTTATAATTGTTACTGGTATTTGGCATATCAAATACAACACGAGTAGCTTGCCAGGCTCTGCCATGCAGGTAGCATACTCTTGTAGTCATCTCTAAGTCCAGCATTTATAGATGAACTGCTGCGACCGTGATCGGCCACGCTGAGCCGGGCTGTGATAGGCTGGTCTGTGGTCTGCTGGGTGGAGTTCTGTGGAAAATGGAGGCCCTCATGGAGTGGGGGGGTCGTCTGGCTTGTTGCGAGGCTCTGCTGGGGTGGTGGGCCAGGGCTAGAACCCGCCATCCCTCCTGGGCACCTTGTGAGCGGCTGGTCACAGGGAGAGCCAGTAGCAGCTCTGCCCCATGTCTGTGAGTCTCCAGCCCAGCATCCCTGAGCCAGATTTAAAAAAGACTGCTGCAGGGTGGAATTCGATGAGCCGGGCTGTGATAGGCTGGTCTGCTGGATGGAGTTCTGATGAGAGAGAAGTCCGGATGTGGGAAAATGGAGGCCCTCATGGAGTGGGGGGCGTCTGGCTTGTTGCAAGGGGTGGCGGGCCAGGGCTAGAACCCGCCATCCCTCCTGGGCACCTTGTGAGCGGCTGGGCACAGGGAGAGCAAGTAGCAGCTCTGCCCCATGTCTGTGAGTCAAACTAGTATGATCCTTCCTATAATCTTAAAGATAGTCTCAATGTAGCCAGAATGGCAGTCTCCTGGTAAATTCTAACTGTTCCACACTGGATGCAGTGGGTATAAAGAGGAGCTGTGCCCCAATCTAGTAAACATAGAAGTCTTAGTAGATGTATAAGTCAGAAGTTATTCAGAGTCAAGGTGACTTCTGTAACTGCCACACCCTCTATCAGTGTTTACATAGAAGAGAGATCTCATTAGAATGAAACTTGGTTTAAGAGTATATAAGTAGATTAAGCTGTGAGTGGGTAAAATAGCAAAGCTCCCAGACTAGCTAAACCTGTCATCAAACAGATGATGACTATGAAATATTTTTCATTGTAAGAATCCATTAATACAAATTTCCAGAAAATATGTGACTTGATTCTGTGAATTAATTTTCTATATAGTATAATACAATCTTCAGTTGTCTAAATGAGCTAATGATGGTTGTTTTGACCTGTTATCCCTCTTGACCCTTAGTTTGATCTATGTCCTCCCCTGTTTATGCAATTTTTACTTGTGGCTCCCTTAGAATATTCTGGTTTATTAAAGGGACCATGTGACTTATAACTGAGAAATGCAGGTCTTATAGATATATTCTGAAGGAAAGAAGATTTAGAAAACTCACTAGAAAAATTGGGGGTGATGAAGTTTGTCATTCTTATTTTGTTCAAGTCTTTATGACATCTCTAAAACACGACGTTCTTTAAATTTAATAATTATCTTATTAAGTGTGCCTTATTTTCATGTGGCTTGCCCCATTAATTATGCCAAAAATTATAAAAAAATCAGAAACAAATGAGAGAGGCTTGGTATAGTTTGCTTAATCTAGATTTCTGGCTTTCTGCGGTGAAAGTTAAAAATGTTTTATAGCTGACCACAATGGCATAAATATAAATTTCTATTTTCTGGATGTCTTTTTTAATGAGGTTATAAAATTAGTAATTATAGAGAGGAGCATTACTCCACAAATTATAATTCACGCATAATATTTAGCTTGTTAGTAGAGAGTGTACTTAGTTCCCAAACTTCAGATAAAAAATTTTTTAGACTATCGTTTGAAAGTTATTTTTTGGGGGGCAGGAGGAGTTAATACAGCAGGTAGGTTGATTGCTTTACACAAACCCAGGATGGATTTGTTCTGCAGCATCCAATATGGCCCCCTAAATCTTCCCAGTGGTGATATCTGAGCACAGAGCCAGGAGCAAGAACTGAGCAGAACTGGGTCCAAAAAAAAAATCAAAACAAAAAGATATTTTTCTAAATTTCCTGCAGTCATATCTTCATACTTATTACTATCCAACATAAAATAAAAAGGAGGAACTGTTGGTTTATTTCCAGTTATCATATGTATTGCAAACTCTGTTTATATTTTTATACCTTTGTAAAGATTGTGTTTTGATATCTAGACCATCATTTTGCTGACAGCAGAATATACAATCTTGTTAAAACTTGATTTTGCTGACTAGTATCATGCTCATATAAAGCAAACAACTCAATAAATTAAGAGTGCAGGATGTAATTTTTAAATAAATTTTTCATTGCGAAAGTCCCTAAAGATATCATTGAACTTTTCTTATTTTATTATCAGTACCATAAATTATAAACAGCACATATGATGGAATGGAACATCTATACATGGCTTCCTAACAAAGTAAATGAATTATGTGGAAGTTTTCCTGATTAAATAATTAATATTTTAATAGGTTCCAGTCAAAATAAATAAATTAACAAGCACATTTTTCTTGAAAAAACTAAAATTAACCAATATTTTGAAATATTAATAATCTAATTATTGACCTTAGTATTTACAAGAATAAACAAATCTTTCCTGCTTTCTTTTTCAGCTGGCTAGAATTTTTTCAAAATTAGCAGTCAAAACTCAAGCATTCATTCTCTTCATTAAGGTAGCATCAAAGGGACAAATGTGTAATGAAATCTTACAAAGATAAGCAAAAACTAGTTACTTTTTTCTTTTGTGGCATGATGCATTTGCTAAATACAAAAGTCAAATTTTCACCAGCATGGCAACTTCATTTATATTATGTCATCACACGTCACCTACATTTCCTGTGTTTTATTCCCCAATTCGCATTTCATCTATATAATTTATTTCATCTATATAATTGATTATATAGATGAAATTAAAATTCATGTATATAATTGATTTGGATCAATAAGGAATCTTCCAAATGAAGCAGTCAAACAAACTTGATCAGGGTATGCAAAAAATCCAAAGGTCGTCCCTTCCCAAAGTGAAAGTGAAAGTCCTTCCTCTACCTACAGTTTTTGCCAGATTTTCATGCAGTAGAACTGCTACATGATTCTGCATTCTACAGCTCCATCTTGTGTCATGCAGTTACTTAAAAGCATTTCTTTTTTTTTTCTGTATAATTGAGGACTTGCTCTTTGAGGACACTGAAAGATGACAAGGTGGGCTAAATGTAAATGCATATACAAATACACTGAACAAGTGTTAATAATAGCCAGATGGGAACTGCAACTAATATGCAATGCATGTGCTGCTCTTTCAATCAAGCTCACTGGTAAAAGGCTTCTCCTTGCAACAGTAGCATAACCTTGACGATGTCTCATTTCCTCCCAGTTCATGCACTAACATGAACTAGCAAGCACTAGCAGCAGTGCATTTTGCTGGCCAGCTGCTTTGGTCTGCAGCTATGGACAACACTAGTTCTTTTGCTTTGTATTTAATATTTTCAAACAAAATTAGATTTGGCAGTGAATCTTTATAAATAGCATATCTATTTTTTATATTATATTATATTATATTATATTATATTATATTATATTATATTATATTATATTATATTATATTATATTATATTATATTATATTATATTATATTATATTATATTATATTATATTATATTATATTATATTATATTATATTATATTATATTATATTATATATTTATATTATTATTATAAAACATATCTATTATAAAAACATATCTATTTTTGCAACAGTTTGTGTACTGACTAGCTTGAGAATGTGTATTGTCCAGAGATGACTATTAACTTTTGTAAATATGTTTAACAAAAGTAAAAATTTTAAATTCCATAGAGTTTAAGTTACCTATTCTGAAAGTCCTTGAGACAGGGCCACTACAAAAGAAAAGCTGAGAGCACAGATTTTTGTCAGTGGAGCATGAAGATGACTAAGAAAATGACCTCAAATTGACATTTTAAGCAATCCAACTGTGATGGCAATAGAAATTGCTATAGGCAAATGATATGCTCTTTCTTAAAGATTTCAATTTAATTTAATGGCATATAATCACATTTCTGTTCCTTAAAAAAAGCAATTCCTTGACAATTGTATATCTGTATAATGTTATTTTTCTAATCATAATACTTATTTACAATTAAAACCTGAACAAGGTTGCTATCAAAGTCCAAGATATGTATGATTTAAAACATATTCTAAATACTATTTTATATAGATATTTTAAATTGATAATAAAGCTACTCAGATTAACTTTAACGGAAGCTGTCAAATAGGCAGTGCTATTATTTGAATGCGCTTTTGTATCATATGGGAAGAGAGCGCATGGTTTTGTTCAATTGCTAGAGGCTACGGGCTAAGAAAATAACGTTCAATATTATCATTTTCTAACTTCAAAGTCAAACTTCAACTTAAGAAGGCTCCTGATATAATAGTTTTTCATGCTCTCATCTAGTTCCTTTTGTCTGCCATAAAAGAGCAAATTGAAAGCAATATTTCAAAAACATGTGTATGTATATGTATTTATGCTTTTTGTGTGATTTGTTTTTTTTTCTGAAAAGAACTTTTTTTCTTTTAATGATATATCATTGTCTTAACAAATCACTGCACCTCCCAGACAGGATACTGAGTAAGTATCTCTAAAATGATAAATATATAAACGTGTACACTTACCAAACTCATTTCTTGAAAGTTAACTTCAGTAAATATAATTCATGCTATAATTAGTTTTATCTACATGGTATTTTAAAGCTGTTCAAAAACCAATAAACATTTAAAAGGCATCATATTATTGAGTCTTTGAAATATTTAAGATAGTGGTGTATTTTAATAATTTATTTGTATTAAAATGTGAACCTTATCTCTGCAATGGAAAATGATATTACTCATATTACTAAAATGCTGATGATAAATTTAAACAGTAAAATATAACAGATATTATCTCTCCAAGTAATGAGCTATAACTAAGTATTAACAGAAAATGGACTGTAGTTCAATTTTATAAGAAAATCTCCTCAGGGGTAAGAGATAGTACAGCAGGTAAGATTCTTGCCTGCGTGAGGCAGGACACGAGTTTAATCCCTAAGCACCCATAATGGTCCTCTTGAGTGCCACCAGAGTGATCTGTAAGCACAGAGGCAGGAGGAAGCACTGAGCAGCACCTGGTATCCCCCAAATCAGAGCAAAACAAACAAAAGGAAACATTAATCTGCCTCCTCTGAATAAATGCATTTCTGAGTGCATGTACATTTATGCTTTATTTTAAATTTATGACATTCATGGGAACTTTACAACAGTAACCATAACATTGGTTGTTTTTGTTTGTTTTGCTTCACCTTTTGGTTTTGTGCTACTGCTGGCAGTTCCCAAGGCTAACTCTTTGTGCCATCCATCAGCCATCAGTACTGTGGTTCTGGGGAGAGTTTCTGTGATGACTGGGTCAAACCAGTTCAGCTGTATGCAAAGAAAGTTCCTTACATTGTGTTACCTTTTTCTACTCAGTAACAAAAATAAAACTTTTAAGTAAAATGTTGAAGTGTCAAAGAAAGGACAGAAATTTTTATATCTGTCCAAGACAGTAAAAATGGTGAAATAAAAATGAATTTTAAGAGTAAATAAGTGGGGTCTGATTTTTTGAAAACTGTAAAGGTTATTGGAGCTAGAGAGATCACATAGGGATTAGGGAAGAGAGAGGTAGGTCAGTCAGGGAGAGGGACACTGCCACAGAGCCAGGCTGCAGTGTAGGAGGGAAACTGGGGACATTGGTGGAGAGTAGTGGGTGCTGGTGAAGGAACTGGTGTTGGAACAATATACATCTGAAACTCAATTATAAAAAGCTTTGTAACTCTGTAATTCATGGTAATTCAATTTCTGAAAAAAAATGAATGAAGAAAGATACTGAGTATCTCCCTAAAAAAGTAAAGAACTTCATTTACCATTTATATAAATAATGACAAACCTTTTTTCTTCTAGATGGATCTTTACTAAGATTGTGGACAATGTCTATAACTCACTACATTTTATTTTTATTGTCTGGATTCACAGAAGAAATAAACACAACTGTGAAAGCATAAAGAGCAGATCACTCTGCCTGATGATTTTATTAATGTCTTTATTTTTTCTCTAAACTTAAGAAACTCATCCCAGTTACTTAAACATAACCCAGGTACTGGCCATATAGTACAGTAGGTAGTGTTTGTTTTGCACACAGTTGACCCTGGTTCCTTCCTGGGATTCAATATGCTTCCCTAAGTGAGAGGCAAGGGTGACCCATGAGCAATTCTGGGTGTGCCCCCATTGTTTTTTTGTACCCCCCAAAATAAATAAATAAAACATCACCAAAATCTTCCATTTAAGCAACAGATCTTCCATTTAACTACAAACTTATACACATGTAGGTTATAGCAATTGTTGGTCCAGCACAGTGAACTTCCTTAGTCTGTTATTTCAATTTCTGTGATGAGTCTTAAACCCAGCATAGACTACTACATTGTACAGAAAAGAACAACAAACAATACACTTTGCAATTTTTTTATTCTTACATGTTTCTGAAATAGTGCAAGCTTTTTTATATTAAACCTATCATTTTAAATTTTACAATTTTACAGAGATTGAATTTGGACAAGCTAATAAATTCTGTAAAACATTGAACAGGTTAGGAGTAACTTCTCAGTTCAAATACCTGAAATTGCTGCCAATGCTCTTTAATAATATTATTTTTCTATCCTTATTTTTCAAGTAACAGATCTCTATCATCTATTTTAGATATAGTTAAAATTAAAAAAAATGAAAATGAAATGTGTATTCTATATTTAGGACTCAATCAACTTAGAAAAAGAAAAACACACATGAAAGAAATGTATTATTATTTTTAAATGTCTTATACTTATGACTATAAGTCTCAAAATAAGCTCAAGTCAATGTGAGGATTTTTGGAAAGACTGGAATATAAATTAGATACTTGAATTAGATATTTTATGTTCTATTAATGAATTTTTAGAGGTTCCCAATTTTTTGTTCTATTTTTTTATTTAAAGAAAATTACTCAGCAACCAAAAAAAAAAAAACTACCTGCATTAAATGAATGGATGGAAATCAGCCCCTGATTGCAACTACTGCTTGCTGGATCATTACGGCACTGCTGGTTGAAATATAATCCACTTTGAAAAAGACATATGTAGTGAAATTATTTGTAATTAATGTAGAGGGGATGGAGAATATCTCCCAATTCAAACAGAGGGAAACTTTGGTTTATTACTACAAATTATGAACAATTTTCCTTTTTAAACTCTTATTTGTTTAGTGAAGATTACAACAATATGCTGACTATCCAGTCACATATACAAGAAATACCTCAGAATTATAGGGTATTTATTTAATAAAAATATTAATGATTAATAATCATAAAGTTTACCCATATGTCCATGGGTTTTGATAAAATTAAAACACTTGGAATCCAATTTCATGGACATTATCATTTTAAAAATGCATATTTGTTAGCATAAATCACTTCAAATAATATATTTGAAGCATGTTGAATAAAATTGTTCATTTAAAAATAAGACTTACATATTACTTTAGGTACTGTAGAATTTAATTACCCTTTCCAATTTTTACTAGAAAATGTTTCTATGTGGATTGTTAAAATTTAAGTTAAACAATTGTTGAAACAGTTTCTTTATGTAATAACACCCTTTTAGTTTCTCTTGCTTCAAACATAATTATCTTGTGGAGTTGAGTAAAAACCTTACATTTTACAATTTTAAGTTCTTGCTGCTTATAAAACAGGTACTAATAAGAAATTCTATCATTATTTTATCATACCTGCTATTTCTATTTAGCTTTCTTTATAAATAACATGAAATATACAACTAAAACTTAAATTTAAATTTGTATTTTAGTGAAATCTTAAAGCATAAATTTTGCTGCTTCACAATAAGCATATAAGAAAAATCTAAGCAAAATAAATTTGATATCATGTCCTTAATTTAAATGTTAATATATTCAGGGATGATATTATAAACAATGACATATCACCATAGATACTGGCTTACATCAAAAGAACTAGAACCAGTGCTGATACATATTGTGGGCAAGTCAACTGGTCCAGCCTATTTGGAAATTAATAGAGGAATTCTTCAAAAAAAAATCTAGAAAGTGAGCTTTCATATGACTAAGCAATACCAATCATGGTAATGTACCCCAGAGAAACAAAAATACAATACAGAAAAGCCATCTGCATTCCTATATTCATTACAGCATTATACACAATAGCCAGAATCTGGAGCCAACCTGAGTGTCAAAAAAAAAAGGCAGGATAAATAACAGAAATGAGTGATAGTGGCCACCAGAAAAGAGCATGATGGAATACTATGCAGACACCAGGGAAAATGAAGACATGAAATTTTCTTGGATGGACATGGAGAATATGATGCTGAGTGAAGTGAGTCAGAAGGAGAGGGACAGGCAAGAATTATTCCAAATTTGCCTGATATAAAAACAAAACAAAAAACATAGTATGAGATTAATACCCCAAGGCAGCAGAAATGAGAACAGGAGGACAGATCCATTGCTGAAAGTTTGCTACAAGTGGTGAGGAAAGGATACTTAGGAAAGAGAAGAAACTATGGTTCTGATAGTTCGAAATGAGAGATTTGGACTAGAGCTGAGTGCCAGAAGGGAGATTATGTGACATACGTCATAATATTTCAGTACCTGTATTGTAAAACAAAATGCTTAAATGGAGAGATGGAGAGACAGAGAAAGAAGGAAGAGAAGGAGGAGGAGAAAATGGAGAAAAAAGAGAAGAAGAAGAAGAAGAAGAAGAAGAAGAAGAAGAAGAAGAAGAAGAAGAAGAAAGAAGAAGAAGAAGAAAGAAGAAGAAGAAGAAGAAGAAGAAGAAGAAGAAGAAGAAGAAGAAGAAGAAGAAGAAGAAAGAAGAAGAAGAAGAAGAAAGAAGAAGAAGAAGAAGAAGAAGAAGAAGAAGAAGAAGAAGAAGAAGAAGAAGAAGAAGAAGAAGAAGAAGAAGAAGAAGAAGAAGAAAAGAAGAAGAAATAGAAGAAGGAGAAAGGAGTAAATAAGTGGGAAAGTGTCTACTAGAGGCAGGGTGGGGCGAGGAAGGAAACTTGGAATATTGGTGATTGGAAAAATACAGTGTTACACATGGTATGACAGAAACTTAGTCATTAACTTTGTAATTGTGTATCTCATGGTCATACAACAACAACAACAAATCTGTAAATAAATAAATGTACATGTTTTAAAAGTTTAGAAAGCATAATGACTAAAAATCATATTAGGTACAATATTTGAACATGATAATACTAACTGAAGCAATCTACAGAATCAATGAGAATTTCCTTTACGATTTATTAAAAATGAGATATCAAGAAATGCATCTTGAAAATCTTAAAGAACCTAATTCGGCACATAAAAAGTTCTTCAATAAAAACAAATTTTGAGAATTAACTCTTATTTGAAAAGTTACTGACATTATAGTAAGGCCAGAGAGAATATAGGTAATTGCCTTGTATGTGCTCCCTGCTGTAAGGTCACTCAAACAACTTGGAAGGTCTTTAAGCACAGAGTCAGGAGTAGTCACGAATAATAACTGTCAAAAACTCTTTCACGAGATTACAAAATGAAAGCAAACAGCAATCAAAACTGACATAAAACCAGACATAATGAACAGTGGAATACAATAACGTTCAGGAATCATCATTGCCATTTTGACATACTGAGTATGTCCTAATGACTACCATTCACTTGTTTATTGACCATCCATCACCGTATCACTGTATCACTGTCTTTCTGTTCATCATCGATTTATTCGAGTGGGCCCCAGTAACATCTCTATATGTCCTGTCTCATGCTAGTAGAGCCCAAGGCATCTGCTTGCTCCAGGAACATATAGAGCCTCAATCCATTCCAGAATGAGGTCTATAATTGTTACCGGTATTTTGCATATATATTAAATACAACACGGGTAGCTTGCCAGGCTCTGCCGTGCAAGTAGCATACTCTTGTAGGCATCTCTAAGTCCAGCATTTATTGATGAACCACACGGTCACAAGCGGCCGGCGTGATCCGGGCACTGATAGGCTGGTCTGCTGGATGGAGGTCTGACGAGAGAAGTCTGGATGTGAAAAATGGAGGCCCTCATGGAGTGGGGGTAGTCTGGCTTGTTGCGAGGCTCTGCTGGGATGGTGGGCCAGGGCTAGAACCCACCATCCCTCCTGGGTGCCTCGTGAGCGGCTGGTCACAGGGAGAGCCAGTAGTAGCTCTGCCCCATGTCTGCGAGTCTCTGGACCGGCATACCTGAGCCGGATTTAAGAAAGACTGCTGCAGGGTGGAACTCAATGAGCCAGGCGCTGATAGGCTGGTCTACTGGGTGGAGGTCTGACGAGAGAGAAGTCCAGATGTGGAAAATGGAGGCCCTCATGGAGTGGGTGGTCGTCTGGCTTGTTGCGAGGCCCTGCTGGGGTGGTGGGCCAGGGCTAGAACCCACCATCCTGGTCACAGGGAGAGCCAGTAGCAGCTGTGCCCATGTCTGCAAGTCTCTGGACCTGCGTACCTGAGCCGGATTTAAGAAAGACATCTGCAGGGTGGAACTCGATGAGCCAGGCGCTGATAGGCTGGTCTGCTGGGTGGAGGTCTGACGAGAGAAGTGCCTTCTTTATGGAACTGTCTATTCATCTCTTCTCACTTCTTGATAGACTTAGTTTTATTTTCCTTTCTGAGCTTTTAAAGTACTTTGTGGATGTTGGCTATTGTTCATTTAAAATGTTATTTGCGAATACCTTCCTCTGGTCAGAAATCTTGTTACAATACAAAGCTGGTCTGTTACTAATGCTTCAGTAATAGTGAGTTGTACAAAGTTTCTGTAGCAATATGTTTATAATAGTAAACTGTTAAGAATATATGCAAACTCTGTGCTGTTTTCACAATTGTTTTGTTACTTCTCTGTAAATATGAAATATCTAAAATAAAAATCATATTTAAAAGCCAGCAACACTGCTCATAAAAAATAAACAGATATAAGTATATGCAGAGCATAAATGGATTTAGGTTGCTCAGTGCATTTTTGAAAACATTCTTATAACTATGTTTTGCCATTTAAATTAAATATATTGCAAATATAGCCTTTTTTAAATTATAAGGATAATGATCTAGTAATATTTACTATTTATAATAAATATAGCAAGCAGGTGCTCATATAATCATTTTAGATAATAAAAATCACCATAAAATTTAAATCTTTATAAAAGTTAGTGCTAGTTTTTTCAATTCCTCTAAAATTTTTAACCAAAAATTAAAATCAATACTAAAGAAAAGAATAGTTAGGATATAAACAGACCTTTAAAAGATAAATTCTTTTATTAAAATTAAGTGAGTAGTATTTATATTTTGCTGCATTTAAACTGTTTATTACTAGTTCATTATATTTTAACTTTAAACAAAAGGTCTTATTGAATAACACAAGCTTCTGTATAGCTTTCAATGATGTGGATGTTGCTAAAGATATCTGTGGTATAATACTCTAGTGTGGTTTTCATATTCTTTATCTTCTGGTAAAAATCTTTGTCTCTCCCTCCTGTTAACACATGTGGGGTATTTTTCATGTAGTTTATTCACTAGATCACTAGACATCCCGTTGTTCATTGATTTCCTCGAGCAGGTGCCAGTAATGTTTCCATTTGACCCTATTACGTGTCAGTGTAGCCCAATGGCATCTGGTTGCTTCAAAATACGAAGAGCCTCAAACCGTTCGTTCAGGGTCTTGACGAAGTGTAATCATCTTGTAGGTGGGCGGCCATGTGATCTTTTGATGTCCCGTGGGATCCAGTCAGTAACGGCTCTAGTCCAGCAGTTGTCTCCAAATCCTATTACCTGTCCAGCCCATTTGATTTTCGATGCCTTGGCAAACGACACAGCGTCCCTGACTTTGGAACGACAATGGAGGTCAGCACTCAGAGTTCTTCTCTCACTTGAGTGAGGCGTGGTATTCCAAGCACAGCTCTTTCAATTCCTCTTTGGGAGACCCGAATAGCATTTCATCCTGCTTTCGTAGGGCCCAGGTCTCTGAGAAACTGTATTGTTAATAGGGTCTTCTCATCTTTAAAACTGAATACTGTCATTCTGTGAGCTGCCCTGGGGAACAGACCACACAGCAATGCACTGAGGCTTCTGATGTCGCATTCCTCAAGTAAACCATTTACTTTAGTTAAACAGTTAACTAAAGTAATCCCATCTAGACACTTCATTTACAGAAAATGTGAAATTACAAATGTCAATCATGTGTTTTCATTGTTACATTAATAATCAATGAACACAATCTCATTTATACTATGCTTTATAGCTAGCTTTCTGACATATTAAAAATTTTAATAGAAAAAATTAATTATGTACACAATTATCCAATCATACAGATATGTATGCCAGAATCTAAAGTCATGTCAGAACCCATGTAGTTTTTAATTTTAAATAAGACACATATAACACTGAATAAAATATTTGCTTTTAAAATAAATATCCCACCTTTACCTATCATGTCTATCATGTCAGAACCCATGTAGTTTTTAATTTTAAACAAGATACATATAACACTGAATAAAATATTTGCTTTTAAAATAAATATCGCACCTTTACCTATGTCCATAGTAGTATTATTTTTGTTACTCAAGATTTAGAAATAACTCAAAGATACATAGACAAGCAGCGGAGAGTGGAAGGTGCAGTATATATACTCAGTAGAATATTATTCAGTTATTAGATAAGTTATCATATTTATCTAACCCATGTCAGTTTTGTGCAAGGAAAGTGCTGTACCCATTGTATTATTGTTCCAACCTCTGAGGGGCAACTTCATATCACTATGATATATAAACATTTACAAATTTGTACACCAACAATACTTCATTAAAATAAAATATATTAAACATTCATCATTCAAATAATGTATGTTTAAATGGTGTTAGAAGTGTCTTAGGTCAGGGGTGAGAGCAATAGCAAGGGGTAGTGTGTTTGCCTTGCATGCTACCAACCCAGGTTCAATCCCCAGCATCCCATATGGTCCCCTGAGCACCACCAGGAGTAATTCCTGAGTACAGAGCCAGGAGTCACCCCCTGAGCATTAAAATTGCCTTAATTTAAAAATGAATTGAACTTTATATATGATGACTAGTCTTGGTAAAGTGATTGCAAGATATTGGATATAAAAGGAGTAGGATATGAGACTTTGCCAATTATTAGCTTCAGTACCAGTCAGCAAGTGGTCAACACTATTATTACAAACAATAAAAATATAAATGTTTCGATATTCAGTACAATGAAAGTTTAAAATCTGATGTGTTTCCATGGCAATCATAATTTGTTTACTGAATGCATATTTTCCCAGAACTTGCCTTAAAATAATGAATAATAACTTCATTTTGTACTTTCTGTTGTACTGGTAGCTTTCACTAGCAAAATATTATTTTAAAATTTAACAATAAAAATATTAAGGTTTTCTTATGCTCTATTTTGTTTAGATATTTAAAGAATTATAGCTTTGTTGCTTAAGTTAAATAAGATAAAATGCAAATTATATTTCAATTTTGCCCATGTAAATATACAACTGTGATTTAGCAATGGTGTTTACAAATTCTCACTAATCCAAAAGTAATGTTGTTTTTATAATTATTTACTATAATGCACAAAAAGCTTCATTTTCCTATTTCCAATCTCTCATAAATTATATTAATCAGTGTAAGGTAGGTTACTCTCTGTAACATTTGGCATAATTTCTTTGCCAAAAACATTGAACTTTTGTTTATTGCCATTTGCAAAATAATATAACATTCCTCTTCTCTATTACTCTGGTTGTCACAAAGTTCTTCACAGTTTGATGTTGTTTGTTTCGACTTTCAATTATCTCAAAAGAGTCTTATAATGATTGCATTCATTTGTGGGAGATAAAAAAATATAATGATACTAATATCCAAGGACAGGCAAAATATGGATCAAGTGGACTTGTCCATGGGTGGATTCTACTGTAAGTGTGTGGGAGTCAAAGGTTAGGTAAGACAGAGAAGCGACCAGTGTACTAATAATTGTTGGAAATGTCAATATCAGCCTAGAACTGAGCACTGCAAGCAACAAGATGTAAGAAACGAAGAGACAGAGAGAGAGAGAAAGAGATCAAGAGAGAGAGAGAGAGAGAGAGAGAAAGAGAGGGGGAGGTGGTAAAGTGCCTGCTATGGAGATAGGCTGGGGGAAGGAGGACGGAATCTTGGGACATTAGTGGTAGAAAATGTGCACTGGTGGAAGAATGGGTGTTACAATACTGTATGCCTGAAATCATATCATGAACAGTTTTGTAACTGCATATCTCACTGTGATATATTCTTTTTTGTTTTTTGGGTCATACCTGGCAATGCTCAAGAGTTACTCCAGGCTCTTCGCTCAGGAATTACTCCTGGCGGTGCTCAGGGGACCATACAGGATGGTGGGGATCGAACCCGGGTTAGTTGTGTGCACGGCAAACACCCTACCTGCTGGACTATGACCCTGCCTGACTGCAAGAATGCTTGAGAAATTTTTGACATGAAGTGCACATTTTACAAGTATTCATAACAGTCTGACATCTATTATCAGGTAAAATCAGGTCACTTACTTCCTATGTTTATGCCTTGAGAGTGCCTTTAAATCTCACACAAACGTTTCCAATTGAACCGCCACACTTTTGGACATGCAATGCCCACGTCATCAATCATAAATTAAAGTCAGTATTTGTGAAATTATTGCTTCATCTGTCATATGGTCACCGTCATGCAATCATTTGGATTATAAAAATAATATAAATTTTACAATGTCTTGCCTTAATGAAAAATTAAGAGATATGTTATATTAGTTAATTATTTGATGACAAAACCACAACTTCCTGTTTCCTGGATCTATTTTGAGGTTCTATGAGCTTTTCTAATTTATTTTTCTTTCTTGAGAGTTTTGTTTTAGGGACTGTGCTTTTTAATACTATTACTGCTAAGGATTTATGCATTGAAATGTTTCAGCATCACATCTTCCACAAGAGTGTCCACTTCCCTCTACCACTGTCCCCTCCAATGTCCTATTTTTGTCTCCTGGCCCATACAATCCCACTCCCATCCCTTCCACTGATGTTGGCTTCTTACTAAAAGAGCAGTGTGCTGGTTGTTTTTGCCTCTGGGCATTAGTTATTACTCCAGTGTATTACTTTATATCTCACACATGAGAGAGGTCATTCTGTTCTTGTACTTTTCACTCTAACTTTACTCCATATATCCTCTAGATTCATCCATATAGAAACATGGATCCCATCTTCTCTTGGGTTGAATAATTCCATCTTCTTAAAACCCTGTAGCAATCCATTGTGTATATAGACCGTAGTTTCTCAAGAAATATCAATGGCAGATAAGTGCAGCTGCCATTCAGATGTGCTGCCATTTAGAAGTTAAGACAATAACAAATTTTGGTGAGGATATGGAGAACTTATAAACATTATGCATCACTTACTTCAAAAACTGCTGCTTTTGAAGACAATATGTCATTTCTCAGGAAACTACATAATTGCCACATGATTCTATAATTCCATTACTGGAATAGCAAATTGATACATTCATTAAAAAAGAACCAAAATATCTGAAAATCACCCACCTGTCCAAGAGCAGCTGACTGGATAAAGAAACTAATATAATTTTTGTTACTGCATATCATCTCCAGCATTTTTGATATTGAGTAACTTATTCCCATGACCTAATATAATGGTTTGAGGCTCTTTATGTTCCTGTAGCAAGCCGATGCCCTTTGCTCTACTGGCATGAGACAGGACATATGGAGATATTACTGGTGCCCGCTCTAGCAAATAGATGATTAACGGAAGATTGTGATTGTGTGATTGTGATTGTGATTACATGAGATGGTAATAAATACACTCAATATTAAGCTATCAGAGCCTTTGCATCTTAATATAACAAAATAATTTTTAAATGTTATATATTAAATATATATAATGTGTGATATATAATGTTAAATAACTTTGTCTAGGCCTGGTGCTGTTCTCTTCTTTACCCATGAAATGTCAGATGGGCTGGACATATAATGTGATTTGGAGATGACCGCAGGACTAGAGCCGTTACTGACTGGATCCCACGGGATGTCAAAAGATCACGTGGCTGCTCACCTACAAGATGGTCAGACTTCTTTGTCAAGACCCTGAAGGAACGGTTTGAGGCTCTTCATATTCCTGAATCAACTAGATGCCATTGGGCTACATTGGCACATGATAGGGTAAAATGGAAATGTTAATGGTGCCCGCTCGAGCAAATTGATGAATAATGGGAGTCAAGTGATCAAGTGATAATGTTAAATATTTCATGCCCCCAATATTTGACATACTTTTATTATTATTATTTCCTATATCAGCAACACTCACAATAGAAACAATTTGACTGATGAGATTTTTCTGGTTATTTTTTCCAATTCCTTGAAATTGGATATAATTTTATTTCATAACTTTGTGAATTTTCAAAAGCCACTTCCTTTCCCTAGCTTAGATTACTCTATTTTGAACAATAATTTTTCAGTTTTAAATGTATTCAGTAGTTCATTTTCACTTATAAACTTTACTTGTCTGCTAGTACCTTCCTAGTTATCATGATACCACATACCAAGTTAAATTTTATAACAAATTGTCAGAGTGCATTATTTTTCACTGACATTAAGAACCCCCCTCTCTCTGTCACTGTGTTCTAGAAAGTAGCTTGTCATGAATACTTATGCTTTAAGAGGAAAATAGTTCATAGTTTTCATACTGCTAGTGTTGACATTGCTGATATTCTAAAACTTTCTCATTTATTGAAATTCAGTAAGAGTCTGAGCCTCAGACTATGTTGGCCCAAAAGGGGGTCACAGTGGCGTAAACCCAAGAAGGGCTTTAAATTTTAAGATCCCCTTTTGAATTACCCTTAGAAGGTAAATTTACCAAACACAGATGCTGATGGGAAAGGTATAAGAGCCAGGTTTCATAATCCCCGTCTTGAGACTGCATTTATAACCTTTACAATCAGATTTTTCATACTCTAGTCTTTTCTTTTGAAATAAGTGAATTCTTGCTAGTCTTAAGTTATTTCTTATCCTTGATCTCATGCTAATCTTTGAAAACACAAGATATAATTTACCGTGATACAGACTTAGTATGATTCGTGTTTATTTTTATCCATTTGTATAAATTATTTTGAAAGATTATAGCTCAATTGATTAATTTTACAAGAATAAAATGTTAAAACAGCTTATATAATAATCTCTGTTATTGCTTGTTTGTGATGCTCTGTTTCATATCTGAAATAATATATGTGGTAAAATTTGTATTCACTTAGGTTTGCATGAATAAGCAGAACTTTCAGAAATGAAAGGCTATATAAATGCAATAATCATAAATAGCTTAAAATAATTTTAGATAAGTTATTGCAGTTTTTTAAAAACTGTAGCTGGCTACCAAGAACTACAGAAATATCAATATAAATATTTCTTTAAAATACAGGGCTTACAAGTTTTCTGCGCTCCCTGATGTTTGAAATCTATTCCAGTCTAAATGTTCTCTAATTTTATATCAATCATCTAATGATCTAGATTACCATTGCTTCTAGCTCTCTTTTTATGTTCTATTTGGTTAAAGGAAAATCAGCTTTACATTGTGAAATGCATACTGTTAGTGAATTGTGAGATTGTGAAGAATTGTTTTGTAATTACTGAATATTGGCTCTCCTCAAATATGTTGATTCAACATACAAAGATCTGCCAGGGAAATTAAGTTTCTCTATTCAGCAGTCCATAGAGCAACAATTGTGGAAATCAAGTGAGATGTGGAACCATTTTTGATTGCCTTAAATGGCACATTTATACATGCCAGCAAGAATCTATGCTTCTACATAAATTGTAAGGAAAAAATAAAAAGAGTAAGTCTGTGGATGTAATGTCACTTGGGTTGAATGTAGGTGGATCAACTTGTACTTAACATCTGTTCAGGCTGAAAATGCAGGGAAGCTTAATGTGTTTACTCAATCATATTCATTTCCTGGGTGCCAAGGCACAGAATCTAAAGCAAAAGATTTCTGTTCACACTATGAGAAAGCAATTTAGAACAAAGGTGATGATCCTGGAAGAAAATGTGGAGCTGTTATCTTGGGTGCCAGCACAGTTGGAAATTTTTGCTGCCAGCAATCAACAGTCCTTAAACATCAACACTGCAGTACTTCAAAACTAGTATAGAGGACGGACTCTGAAAATATTGAAGAAAATATAGAGAAATGAGAAGTAAAACTGCATTTATCTTAACAAATCAGGTGAATATCAACAGATGGTCTCAAATTTTTTTCTTTCACTTCTAGTCACATTTAACACAAAATTATTATGCATATAATGTATTATTTTATAAATGATAATTGGGAAGCTAAATTTAAGATTCTTCCAGAAAAACATTTCTAACATTTCCAAATACTTTACACAGTCAGATAATAATATTACTGTTTAATAATGTATTCACAAGTAATGCAATGATTGTGAATGAAAAGAAACGATAACTTTCTTTTCATCAAATTATTATAAAACAGAAGTGATAGTGCAATGGTAGGGTGCTTCCCTTGCACACAGATGACCTCTGAGTTTGATCCTAAACATCCTATATGTCATCCAGTCACTGACAGAAGGGATCCCTGAGCACAAAAATAGGAGTAACAGCTTAGCACAGCTGTGTGGTCAAAAAAAATAAATATCATTCACCATAAAGATATATTTTGGTTCAGTGCTTAAATAGTATAGTTCTAAATTTTGCTATATAGTTGTTATACTGCTGATTAGCTGTAATGAGTAAAATTGTTTAAAGACTTTTGTTCTTTTTCTCTTTTCCACTTATCTTCAAGCTTTCTGTGACATTAAAGAATCATGTAACAATTTGGATAGTGAAAAACCCAAATCAGCCAACCTGTGTTCATTCTTTGACACCATATATGGTCCCCGAAACACTGTCAGGTATGATTCCGTCAGCACAGATGCAGAAAGTAGCCCTGAGCACCACTGGGTGTGACCCTCAACAAAAAAGTAAAGAATATATTTTAGATCACAAATACAGAAGTATTCATTAGGACATTCAGGGTCCTTTGTTGCATAAAGATAGATGTTGATTGAGATTTAGATAGATATGCCATCTTCTAATTCAAAAGTTAAACTAAAAATGATTTGCTCACATTGTAACAAAAACAGCCCTCCAACACTGTTTTAAATCTAATTATGGAATGAAAGTTAAATCAATGGAATTCTTCTAACCAACTTTCCTCAATTAACATTATTTCTTTAAAGGGTATTTTTTAACATTTCCTTTTTAACACAAGGATTTCACTGTTCTGCTAAAATTCTGTGCGAATTTAAGTGTAAGGCAGGAAGCAGGTTAAGGCCAGTAGATCAGTATCATCATGCATTGCATTGTTCAATGAGGTAACACCAACTGAAAAATGCCTGCTGAAAGCCCACCTAATCACTGTCAACTCTCAAACTTTCAGGCAATTCTGAGTTCTCCAGGCGGTTATTCAAGTTCCCCTTTGTATTCAAAGATTTTCAGTCTATGTAAATGCCTTTCAGAATAAGTCAAATTTAAATGTATTGTCCAGCTCAATGTGTCCTTTTCTTGGGATAATCATGGTTCAGTGGATAATAACAAAATTGAAAGTGAAGAAATGTTCTTTCTGGTTAGACTTGTCGAGATTTCAGCCTCTAACCTTGTCAAGAAATTTTCCAATGGACTTTAATTACCTCACTTATAAACTGAAATTTTCCAATGGGCTTAATTTACCTCACTAATAAACTATATATCATATACTCTTGCTTCCAAGCAAGGCTGCTTTAAAAATCTAATTAAAAAGATATTTTGCAAGCACATTTTTAAATAAAATTTGTGATGGTATTATTTTTTCTTATAATATATTTGAGAATACAAAATTCAAATAAGTAATAATTGTATGTAACACTCATCCTACAGATACATATATATCTGTATATATATTTGTACTATTTCAAAGTATTTCACTATATAAGTGAAATAGTTTGGTTTTTGCACATTCAATTACTACTTGAATCATTCATCCATCCCTTGAACAACTATGATATCTGGATGGATAGCCTTGCAATTAATGTATTAGAAAACTTCAACACAAGATTCACACAAATAATGTAGGAACTGTTTTATTGCCTTAAAGGACTTAACCCAAAGCTTTACTTGGTTTATGAAAATAATATTCCTTGATTGACCAAGATAACTTATAGCAACAAGAATGCATTTGAAATGCAAATAACTTTATTGAATTATTTCACATTATGTGAGAAAATATAAATGATTTGAAATTTCTTTTGCAGTAAAACCCACAATATTACACTCTACAATGATTTGCATGACCTGGTCCTAATCTGCTCATCAAATAAAATTCATATTACTCCTATTCCATCGTGTTTCCCTCAAAATCTTATCGCACAGTTCACATTTTAATATGAGTTATTGCCTGAAACAATATAAGCTGTCATTGTCTCTGAAAAATTCTGGGGAAGACTTGGAGGCATGAACTCTCCATTTTAGAGATCAGATAAAATATAAAACAGAAAGAAAAATTGGTGACAATAGAAGATAATAATCGTTCTTTTTATAAATATACAACAAATATGTTTCACATTAGACAATGTATAATATATTTTGATTGCTTATGATTGAAAGTGATATAGTAATAGCTTATCCTGAAGCTGTATGCCATTTACTTGGAAATATTTAGCATTCATTCAAAGATATAAAATATCACCTTGTTATTTTACATTTGTAATATAATCATATAAGACACTTTAGAAAAAAACTTCTGATCAGTTTTCAATTTTTTTGCCTTTTTAGCTTATAATTTGACTTCAATATAAATGTGATATTAAAAAATAATAATTCCTTGGACATATTTGATATCTTGTTTTCATGGCATATAATCATGATCAGTCCTTAATATCTTCCTCCTATCTGGATTTGTTTATCCTTTCAGTTTATCTGATTTTTAATAATTCTTTGTCCTTAATATACATATGCATCACCTTTATCCTAGACTAAATAGTCTCTAAGTATTCTTCATTACTCTCCCATAATTCCAGTAGATAATCTTGGTCTATTACTGTCCCATAGTTCCAATAGATAATTTGAATTATTTATTGGAACTATGGGACAGTAATAGGCCAATGCCTTCCCAGTTATCTGTTTTTTAAGTCACACTCAGCTATGCTCAGGGGGTAATGCTAGACTCTGCAATAAGAAATCACTACTAGGATCACTTGGGAGACTATTGAGGATGCCAGGGATCCAATCACAGCCAGCAACACGCAAGGCAAGTGCTTTACCCATTTGACTGTCAAGGCCCTAAACTAAAAAGCCTTAAAGGTAATCATAACATGGTATTTAAGAATGAATTACAAAGTATATCTATCTAGAGAACTCTCCATTTTTCTTCTATTAACTCAGTACTTTATTTGATAATTTATTCATATTTTCATTTATTTCTATGGGACAAATGTATAATCAATCCAAACTTTTAGTAAAACAAAGTTGAACACATCTCTCACTTCTTAAAACCATTCAGTTTGTGATTTCAGCTTAATATTTAACATGTAATCTCTTTTTAGACAATAAAAGTTCTATGAAATCTAGACTCCGTGGCCAGTGAGAGAGTAAAAGGTTAACTTAAATGCTTTGCATGTGACTGCCCACCAAATGTTCCCAAATTTGTTCTCTGATCTCCGTAGTACCTCCAGTAATGAGTGATCCAGGATCACTAAGCCAGAAATAAGTCCTAAGCACTGCTGAGTATAACCCAAAAACAACCCAAAGATCAGTCCTTAACTTTTTCATTCATATTTCTCATATATTTTAAGAAAGATTGAATTTTCTCAACATGAATGCTAACTGTATCCTATGTATATCTTAAAATATTCATAATTCTGTGGCCTGTTAATATTTTCTATTGAAAATTTTTTTCATTTATTTCTATTAAGATTCCATTATCTTAGATTACATGAGCCATTAAATAATGAGCGGATTTTCAGTGAGATTTCCTGCTGAATAACCTCAGGCACTCTCGTGATTATTTAGAATAATCTAAATATGCAATAAATAAATTTACAATTAAATAAACAAACCCCAATTATAGGGACCTCAACCTGTGCCTGATACCTTTAACCACTTAGGAAGAGCAGCAAGACATTTTCTTTGCCCTATTGCTCTGATAAAAATTGCTGCATATAGACTCATAGCTGGAGTCTGCAAGAGTGTTGCTCAGGAGACATTCAACATTTAAGATCAAACTCATTGCTTCCTAAATTTGAGGACTATCCTTGAACCACTCTGTCTATAAAACTATCATATTTAGCTATGAGTCAAATTAAAATAGACTTCCATGTGTAGTTGTCTTCAAATACACATGGAGCTGAACTCGGTGGTTGATAAGGGACTCGGCCAGCCCCTGGCCAAGTTCAACTACTGCTCCAAGGGTTCGCTCACGCGTTCAGGGAGGGGGCCATGCTGGCCAGACTTGGAGTGGAGATTTGGGCTCCTCAGCCCTTTCCTCCACCTCCATGCCAGCTACCCCAGAAGAGAGAAATGCCAGACCCACAGCTCCATCAATAGTCTTAGATAATACTAGATGTTAGGATAAGGTCCTTCCCAGGATCTTTCACATTTACACACTGTATACAGTACTAGGCAGGTTCTAGTTGTGACCCGTCATCCCAGTGAGCTTATCAGGAAGCCAGAGGAACCCTCACACCATGCAGTCAGTCATTTTCAACATCCAGAATCCATGGCTCCTCAGAGCTCCAACCAAGAGAAAACCTGATCTTTCCCCTTTGAGTTTCATCAGTAAATGCTCGAGATGAGAGCCTTCTACTGAGAGTATACCACCTATACGGCATAGCCTGGCAAACTACCTGTGTTTTATTTGATATGCCAAAAAAACAGTAATAATTATGGACCTCATTCCCATGACCTGAAGAAATGGTTTGAGGTTTTTTCCTTTTCTGGAGCAAGCAGATGCCCCTGGGATACACTTCCTTTCAACAGGATGTATGGAGATGCTACTCCTGCCTGCTCTAGCAATTCGATGAACAATGGGAAGACAAGTAATACAAGTAATACAAGTAGTGTCCAAGTGATTTACCATCATTAATGTATTAGCTCTGCCTTACCATATTTTCTAATGCGCAATTTCATTATTGCATTTTAATAATTCTAGGTAGCTACTACATTTTACAATTAGACTTTGCTCAGGAAAGGAATGCTGTTTTGATTGATTTAATAACAAGCATCTTTGGAAATTTGGCTATTAAATGGTTGACATCATTGTTTTTGATAAGTGTGGTAACTTTTTTTTATAAATGATCCTAATGGAAAAGTTTCTACTTAATTTCAAGCAATAATAGCACATTTATATTAAACATTTTAAATTAAATAGAGCTTTATTATATCCCATGTTGAACCACTATAAATATGATTCTTATTGTATATACATTCTAAAATGATATATGCATGATTATACTCTAATGCTGAAGAGGAAGAAATCCATATTTAACTATATTAAGCAAATTTGGAACAAATTTTTGTAAACAATCCCCAAAATTAAGAAGGCAACTCATTTCTGATTGAGTGTAGGTGTTTCCATAATTTTTGAAACCTATAGCATTTTATTAAAATAGATGTCTATTTTGTATAATTTCTACTTTTATGTTGTATAGCTTATGACAGATTTTGATACATCTGAGTTGTGATGTTTTTGTGTCTAGCTACTATTAAAGGTAATGACATTATCTAGCACTCTACTATAAACTTAATAGTTTTTAAGATAAGGTTTTATTTAAAAAATATTTTATTATAGGCTCTTCCCACCAGGTGTGTTCCCGGCGGCAGCCCCTGACCACTGGGTTCCAGGAGAAAAGGCTCCAGCTTTGAGGAGGGATCGACCCCCCACCCATCTGCGCAGGAACTCCCACTGCAAGACCTGCACCCTGATCCCCTGACACCGGAACCACCCACAGACACCCCAAAATTCAAAACTCAAGATAGAATTTTCAAAATTCAAGATAGAATTATATTCTATCTACCTGACATAACACTGAGCATTGTCCCCTACACTCTTTGCTATACGTCCCTAGCTGTAAAGTAATTCAGGCACAACTAACTTTACTGACTAGTCACCCAGAACACTCATTTTCAACCTACGATAGTCATTATGGTAAAGCAGCGCAAAAATTCCCTCAAGCTCTACAATTGAAGTTATTACTACCGATGAGTCCAGCAATAACGATGAGCTATACAACCTCTCTGAAAAGGAATTTCGTAAGCAACTGTTAAAGATGTACAAGGAAATAAAAGAAACAATGGAATACAAACTCAGTAAAGTACAGGAGGAAATAAGAGCAGAATTGAGTAAATTTCAGACCAAAGTACAAGCAGAAATGACAGATATTAAAAATGAGGTAAGTGAACTGAAAAACACAGGAGAAGGCCTCCAAAGCAGAGTAACAGCTACGGAAGAAAGAATTAGTGATCTCGAAGACGAGGTTCAGAGATTCTGTAGACAACACCAGAAGATGGAAAAAAGACTCATAATCAACGAACAGACTACTAGAGAAAATCGGGATGAAGCCAAAAGGAACAACATACGCATCATTGGGGTGCTAGAAGGGCAAGAAGAAAACCCTGATGAAGAAGAAACTGTCAAAGCCATCATCGCTGACAAGTTTCCCGAACTGAAGAAAGCATGCTCCCAGATACAGGAGGTCCGAAGGATACCAGCTAAAAGAAACCCCAATAAGAATACTCCAAGTCACATCCTTATTAAAATGACAAAAACGATAGACAGAGATAGAATACTGAAAGCAGCAAGATCAAAGGAAATCGCATACAAAGGAGCATCCCTGAGATTTACAGCAGACTTCTCAGATGAAACACTCCAAGCCCGAAAACAATGGTGGGATATTGTGAAAAGACTCAATGAACTTCAGGCCTCACCAAGAATTCTTTACCCAGCTAGACTTACTTTCAGATGCGAAGGAAAGATACACAACTTCATGGTATACAACAACTTAGAAAATTCATAGACTCAAAACCAACTCTAAAAGAAGGATTGAAGGGTCTATTGTAAAATAAGACAACCCAAAACCACAACAAGGTTAAACAGAAAGATGGCACAAAATCAAATGACAATAATCTCTCTCAACGTCAACGGTCTAAATGTACCAATTAAGAGAGTCAGGATGGCAAAATGGATTAAAAAAACTGAATCCAACATTCTGCTGCCTACAAGAAACACATCTGAATAACCAGAGCAAACACAGACTCAAAGTCAAAGGCTGGAAGACCATTCTCCACAAAAACAACCCCTCCAAAAGGCGGGTGTCACCATACTCGTATCTGACAATATAGATTTCAGGCTGAAAAAGGTCAAAAGGGACAATGAAGGCCATTTCTTAATAATTAAGGGGTATGTATACCAGGAAGAAATCACACTGCTAAACATATATGTGCCAAGCGAGGGCCAGCAAAATACTTAAATCGACTATTAATAGACCTCAAAGAAGACATTAACAGTAGCACAAAAATAGTCAGAGACTTCAACACTGCCTTATCGACTATGGATAGATCGACGAGGCTGAAACTCACCAGGGAAATACTGGACCTGAAGGAAGAAATAGAAGAAAGAGAGCTGGTTGATATATACAGGGCTTTTCATCCCCAAAAAAGCTGAATACACTTTTTTTTTCCAGTGCACATGAAACATACTCCAAGATAGACCATATACTGAGCCACAAAGCATACCTCAACAAAATAAAAAAGATTGAAATTGTGTCAACTATCTTTTCAGATCACGATGCACTGAAAATAGTAGTGAACCATACACAGAAGCAGGGAGCTAAACCAAACACCTGAAAACTAAACAGCTCACTGCTGAACAACAAATGGGTCATAGAAGAAATCAAACAGGAAATCAAAAGATTCTTAGAAACAAATGACAATGAAGACACCAACTATCAGAACTTGTGGGACACAGCAAAAGCTGTGTTAAGAGGAAAGTTCATAGCTCTGCAAGCATTCATCAGAAAAGAAGAAAGGACCCATATAAATAACCTGACCTCACAGCTGAAAATATTAGAAAAAGACCAACAAGGGAAGCCCAACCCAGGCAGAAGGGAAGGAAATAGTGAAACTTAGGGAGGAAATCAACGACCTAAAACCAAAAAAAAAATCCGAAAGATTAATGAAACCAAGAGCTGATTTTTTGAAAAATTAAACAAGATTGACAAGCCACTGGCAAGACTTGTAAGGACAGGGAAAGAGAGAACCCAAATAAACAGAATCAGAAATGAAAATGGTGACATCACAACAGAAAAAACAGAAATACAAGAGATCATCAGAGGTTATTTTGAGAACCTGTATGCCACAAAACATGAGAACCTAGAAGAAATGGATAAATTCCTGAAGTCCTATAACCTCCCACGATTGAAACAAGAAGACCTCCAATACCTAAATAAGCCTATCACCATCGGGAAATTGAAACAGTAATTAAAAAGTCTGCCCAAACACAAAAGCCCAGGTCCAGATGGGTTCACTGGCGAATTCTACCAAACCTTTAAGGAGGACCTACTGCCAGTCCTGTTCAAGCTCTTCCAGGAAATAGAAGAAACAGAAACACTCCCAAACAGCTTCTACGAGGCGCATATCACCCTGATACCCAAAGCAGGGAGAGACAATACAAAGAAGGAAAATTACAGACCAATCTCCTTGATGAACACAGATGCTAAGATCTTCAACAAAATACTAGCAAACAGAATCCAAAGACTCATCAAAAAGATCATACATCATGACCAAGTAGGATTCATCCCGGGAATGCAAGGATGGTTCAACATTCGCAAATCAATCAACATAATACATCACATCAATAAGAGAAAAAAAATAAAACCATATGGTCCTATCGATAGATGCAGAAAAAGCATTTGACAAGATCCAGCACCCATTCATGATTAAAACCCTCCAGAAAATGGGAATTGAAGGAAACTTCCTCAAGATAGTCAAAGCCATCTACCAAAAGCCCACAGCAAGTATCATTCTCAATGGGGAAAAATTGAAAGCCTTCCCCTTAAGATCAGGAACACGACAAGGTTGCCCTCTCTCACCTCTTTTATTCAATATAGTACTGGAGGGGGTACTCGCCATAGCAATCAGAGAAGAAAAGGACATTAAGGGCACCCAGATAGGCAAGGAAGAAATCAAGATATCATTATTTGCAGATGACATGATATTATACCTAGAGAACCCTATACTCTCGACCCAAAAACTCTTAGAAACAATAGATAGGTATAGTAGAGTGGCAGGGTACAAAATCAATACCCAAAAGTCGGTGGCCTTCCTATACACAAATAACGAAAGAGAAGAAAGGGATATTAAGAAATCGATTCCATTCACAATTGTGCCACAGAAAATCGAATACCTACGAATCAGCTTAACCAAGTGTGTAAAGGACCTATACAAAGAGAACTACAAGACACTGCTTCAAGAAATAAAAGAGGACACGAGGAAATGGAAACACATTCCCTGCTCCTGGATGGGGAGAATTAACATTGTCAAGATGGTAATACTCCCTAGAGCTTTGTACAGATTCAATGCAGTTCCTATAAGGATTCCCATGACATTCTTTAAAGAAATTGACCAAACACTTCTGAAATTCGTATGGAATAACAAACCCCCACGGATACCTAAAGCAATCCTTGAGAAGAAGAAGATGGGAGGCATCACCTTTCCCAACCTCAAACTGTACTACAAAGCAGCAGTAATTAAAACAGCATGGTACTGGAATAAAAACAGACCGGTGGACCTATGGAATAGAGTTGAGTATCCTGACACCCACCCTCAAAGACATGATCAGTTAATCTTTGATAAAGGTGCAAAGAGTCCAAACTGGAGTAAGGAAAGCCTCTTCAACAAGTGGTGCTGGGAAAACTGGACAGCTACATGTAAAAAAATGAATTTGGACCTGTGTCTAACACCTTGCGCAGAAATCAGATCAAAATGGATTAACGATCTCAATGTCAGACCTGAATCCATAAAGTACGTTGAAGAAAATATAGGAAAAACCCTCCACGACATCGATGCTAAAGACATCTTCAAAGGTGAAACACCATTAACAAAGCAACTAGAAGAAAATATAAATATATGGGACTACATGAAACTGAAGAGCTTCTGCACCTCGAAAGAAACAGTGACCAAGATAGAAAGACAGTCGACAGAATGGGAAAGAATATTCACCCAATACCCATCTGATAAGGGGTTAATATCCAGGATATATCAGGCACTGGTACAAATACATAAGAAAAAAAACAGCCAACCCCATTAGAAAATGGGGAGAGGGAGATGAACAGAAACTTTGACAAGGAAGAAATCCGAATGGCCAAGAGGCATATGAGAAAATGCTCATCATCACTAATCATCAGAGAGATGCAAATCAAAACAACAATGAGATATCACCTCACATCACAGAGAATGGCCCATATCCAAAAGGGTAAAAGCAACAAGTGCTGGCGTGGATGTGGGGAAAAGGGGACTCTCATACACTGTTGGTGGGAATGTCGACTTGTACAACCTTTCTGGAAAACAATATGGACATTCCTCCAAAGACTAGAAATTGAGTTCCCCTTTGACCCAGCCATACCGCTCTTGGGAATATACCCTGGAAAGCCAAAAACACACAGCGGAAACACAATCCGCACTTTTATTTTCATAGCAGCACTATTCACAATAGCCAGAACCTGGAAACAACCAGTATGCCCGAGAACTGATGACTGGATAAAGAAACTGTGGTATATCTACACAATGGAATACTATGCAGCTGTCAGAAAAAATGAAGTTATGAAATTTTGCTATAAATGGATGGATATGGAAAGAATCATGTTGAGTGAAATTAGTCAGAAGGAAAGAGAGAGACATAGAATGACTGCATTTATTTGCATGACATAAATATACTAGGGGATCTTACCGAAAGTGGAAATTACCACAAGCGTGTGGGAGTCAGAGGTTGGTTTAGATAGAGAAGGGAACATGTGTGAATAAATGTCTAAAGTTCTGATGCTAACATAGAACTGAGCATTAAATACAGACAAAAATGCAAATGATGGCTTTTAAGTGTACGTAGTGCACTTATAAGTGTACAATGTGTGGGAGAAGGAGGAGAGAGAGGAGGGAGAGGAGAGGGAGATAAAGAACCTGCCATTTAGGCAGGATGTGGGAGGGGGAGGGAATTAGGGACATGGGTGGTGGCTGGGGGCACTGGTGGAGGGCGGGGTGCTGGAACACTGTGTGACCGAAACCCCCAAGCGTGAACAGCATTGTAATTGTATATCTCACGGTGGTATAATAAAATGTTAAAAAAAATAAAAATAAAAGCTTAAGAACTTGAAAAAAATATTTTATTATACCACTGTGAGATATACAATTACAAAGATGTTCATGTTTGGTTTTCAGTCATACAGTGTTCCAGTACCCATCCCTCCATTACTGCCCATTTCCCACCACAAATGTCCCAAATTACTCCCCCCGACTGCCTCTATGGCATGTTCTTTATCTTTTTATCTCTTTTATCTCTGTCTCTCTCTCCTTCTCCTCTCTCTCTCTGTCTGTCTCTGTCCCCCTTCTCAATCTCTCTCTCTCTCTCTCTCTCTCTCTCTCTCTCTCTCATACGTGTGTTTCCAGATTTTTTCCAAATTCTGGCTATTGTGAATAGTGCCACTATGAGAATAAAAGTGGAGAAGATGTTTCTGCTCTGTGTTTTTGGTCTCCCAGGGTATATTCCCAGGAGTTATATGACTTGGTCAAATGCGAGGCTCAATTTCTATTTTTTGGAGGAATATACATATTGTTTTCCAGAAATTGTCTACTATAATAGTAGACAATCCCACCAATATTGGATGAGAGTCCCATTTCCCTATTTATGCATGAGCACTGGTTATTCTTGCTCTTATTGGATAAGTGCCAGTCTCTGTGGTATGAGATGATACCTCATTGTTGTTTTGATTTACTTGTCCCTGATGATTAGTGATGATGAGTATTTTTCATAAGTCTTTGGGCCATTCAAATTTCTTTGTCAAAGTCTCTGGTCATTTTTCTCCCGATATTTTGATGGGGTTGGTTGTTTATTTCTTGTGAAATTCTAACAGTGATTGATATATCCTGGATAGTAACCCCTTATGAGATGAATATTCTTTCTCTGTGGACTGTCTTTACATCTTGTTCACTGTTTCTTTTGCATTGTAGAAGCTTTTTAGTTTCATGTAATCCTGTATGTTTATCTTTGCTTCTGATTGCTTTGTTAGTGGTGTTTCGTCTTTAAAAAATGCTTTTAGCTCAAATGTCGTGGAGGGTTTTTCCTATATTTTCCTTGACATACTTTATGAATTCAGGTCTGATATTGAGATCTTTAATCCATTTTGATCTGACTTTTGTACATGGTGCTAGAGAAAATTCCAAATTCATATGTTTACATGTATCTACCCAGTTTTCCCAGCAGCACTTGAAGAGGTTTTCCTTGCTCCATTTCGTACATTTTGCTCCTTTATCAAAGATTAAATGATCATGTTTTTGAGGATGGGTGCCAGGGTATTCAACTCTACCATAGGTCTACAGGTCTGATTTTATTCCAACCATGCTGTTTTAATTAGTACTGCTCTGTAGTACACCATGAAGTTGGGAAAGGTGATGCCTCCCATCTTCTTTTTCCCAAGGATTGCTTTTGGCTATGCATGGAGATTTGTTATTCTATACACATTTCAGGAGTGTTTGGTCAATTTCTTTGAAGAATGAGATGAGTATCCTTATAGGGACTACATTGAATCTGTATAAAGCTCTAGGGATTATTATCATTTTAAGAATGTTCATTATATCAATTCATGAGCAGGGATATGTCTCCATTCCTCAAGTCCTCTTTTATTTCTTGAAGAAGTGTTTTGTAGTTTTCTTTGTACAGGTCCTTTACATTCCTAGTTAAGTTGATTCATATATATATATTTGATTTTCTGTGACACAATTGTGAATGGGATCATTTTCTTAATATCCCTTTCTTTTCTTTATTTAATTGTATAAAGGACAGACATTGACTTTTGGGTATTGATTTTGTACCCTGCCACTCTATTATAGGTATCTATTGCTTCTGGGAATTTTTTGGTAGAATTTAGGGTTTTCTAGGTATATTATGTCATCTGCAAATGGTGATAGCTTTACTTCTTTCCTGACTATCTGGATGCTCTTAAATTCCTTTTTGTCCCTGATTGATATGGCAAGATCTTCCAGTATGATATTAAATAGAAGTGGTGAAAGTGGGCATCTATTCTTGCCCCTAACTTAGGGGAAGGCTTTCACTTTTTCCCCCATTTACAATGATGCTCACTGTGGGCTTTTGGTAGATGGCTTTGACTATACTGAGTAAGGTTCCTTAGATTCCCATTTTGTGGAGAGTTTTTATCATGAACAGATGTTAGACCTTGTCGTATGCTTTCTCTGCATCTTCTGATATGATCATATGGTTTGTATTTTTTTTCTTTTTGTGGTATATCATGTTAATTGATTTGCAAATTTTGAGCCATCTTTGCATTCCTAGGATGAATCCTATTTGGTTATGTTTTATACACTTTTTAGTGAGTCTCTGGATTCTGTTTGCTAGTATTTTTGATGTAGATATTAGCATCTATGATCATCAGTGTAATTGGTTGTAGTTTTCTTTTTTTTGTGTGATGTCTCCATCTGCTTTGAGTATCAGTGATTTTTGTGCATTTTGGAAGCTATTTGGGAGTGTTTTGTTTCTTCTATTTCCTGGAAGAGCTTGAAAAGGCTGGTAGTAGGTCCTCTTTAAAGTTTTGGAAGAAATTATTATGAATCCGTCTGGACCTGGGCCTTTGTGTTGGGGCAGACTTTAATAACTGTTTCAATTTACTTGATGGTGACGGGCTTATTCAGGTATTGAAGGTCACCTTGTTTCAGCTGTGGGAGGCTATAGGAGTTCAGGAATTTGTCCATTTCTTCCAGGTTCTCTTGTTTCATGACATACAGGCTTTAACATAATATCTGATAATCTTTTGAATTTCTGTGGTTTCAGTTATCATGTTCCCCCTTTTCATTTCCTTCTATTTATTTGGATTTTCCCTTTCCTTATGAGTCTAGCTAGTGGTTTGTAGATTTTGTTTATTTTTTCAAAGAACCAGTTCTTGGTTTAATTAATCTTTTGGACTGTTTTTCTGAATTCCAGCTCATTAATTTCCATCATAAGTGTTATTATTTCCTCTTTCTGTCTGGGTTGAGCTCCTTTTTTTGAAAATTTTCCTAAGATTTTAAGCTATGAAGTCAGGTTATTTATGTGAGGCCTTTTATCTTTTTTTGATGAAATCTTGCAGAGTTATGATTTGTCCTCTTAACACTGCTTTTGCTGCACAGCACAAGTTTTTATAATTCATGTCTTCATTTTCATTTGTTTCCAGGAATCTTTGGATTTCTCCTTTGATATCTTCTATGACCAACTGGTTGTTCAACAGTGAATTGTTCCGTTTCCAGTTGTTTGGCTTGATTCTGTTTTTGTGTGTGGTTAACTTCCATTTTCAGTGCATCGTGGTCTGAAAAGATGGTTGACACAATTTTCTTTTTGCATTTTGGGTCACACCAGGCGATGCTCAGGGGTTACTCCTGGCCTGCACTCAGGAACTACTCCTGGTAGTGCTCAGGGGACCATATGGGATGCCGGAGATTGAACCTGGGCTGGCGCAGGCCAGCCACAGACAAACAGCCTACCCGCTGGGATATCACTCTGGCCCCTACACAATTTCTATCTTCTTGATTTTATGGAGGTATGTTTGTGACTCAGCATGTGATCTATCTTAGAGAATGTTCCATGTGCACTGGAAAATAATGTGTATTTGGCCCTTTTGGGATATAAAGTCCTGTATATATCTACCAGCCCTCTTTATTCCATTTCTTCCTTCAGGGACAGTAATTCCTTGGTGAGTTTCAGCCTCGTCAATCTATCAAGAGTTGATAAAGCAGTGTTGAAGTCTCCATCTATAATTGTGTTACTGTCAATGTCTTCTTTTAAGTCTATTAGCAGTTCTTTTAAGCATTTTTCTGGTCTCTCATTGGGTGAACATATGTTTACGTGTGTGATTTCTTCCTTATATGCATATGCCTTAATTATTAAGAAATTGCTTTCACTGTCCCTTCTGACCTTTTAAACCAAAGTCTATGTTTTCAGATACTAGTAAGGCCACATCGGCCTTTTTGGAGGAGTTGTTTGTTTGGAGAATTATTTTCCAGCCATTGACTTTGAGTCTGTGTTTGTTCTGATTGTTCAGTTGCACTTCTTTTTTAGGCAGCAGAATGTTGCTTTCAGTTTTTTAATCCATTTTGCCATTCTGTGTTTCTTAATTGGTGCATTTAGACCATTGATATTGAGAGAGATTATTATCATGTGCTTTTGTGTCGTCTTCCTGAATAAGGTTGTTGTGCTTTGGGGGGTTGTCTTATTTTATAGTAGTTCTTTCAGTCCTTCTTTTAAAGTTGGTTTTGAGTCTATGAATTTCCTGAGCTGTTGCTTGTCACTGAATTGTGTATCTTTCCTTCAAATCTGAATATGAGTCTAGCCTGGTAAAGAATTCTTGGTAAGGCCTTTAATTCACTGAGTTTTGTCACAATATCCTACCATTGTCTTTGGGCTTGGAGCATTTCATCTGAAAAGTCTGCTGTGAATCTTAGGGATGCTCCTTTGTATGTGATTTCCTTCTTTGATCTTGCTGTTTTCAGTATTTTATCTCTCTATGGTTTTTGTCATTCTAATTAGGATGTGTCTTAGAGTGTTCTTATTGGATTTCTTTTAGCAGGTACCCTTCTGGCTCCTGAATCTGGTAGCATGCACTCTTTAATTCTGGGAACTTCTCAACTATGATGGCTTTGACAGTTGCTTCTTATCAGAATTTTTTCCTGCCTCCCGGGGAGCCCAATGGTCCCTATCTCTAGAATTCATCCCGATTATCTCTTGTCTGTTCATTAAGTATGAGTTTTTTGATCTTCTGCTCTTGTCTAGTGAGTTTCTGCACCTTGTCTTCAAGATCACTAATTATTTTTTGCAACTGTTACTCTGATATGGAGGCCTTCTAGTGAGTTTTTCATTTCACCCTCCACATTTTTAATATCTGCCATTCTGCTTATACAAGAGGACATAAAATCCAAATGAAAAATTTCATTTGGATTTTATTCATTTCTGCTCTCATGTCCTCTTGTATTTTATTGACTCTGTACTCCATTGCTTCTTTAAGCTCCTTATGCATTCTTAACAGTTTCTTGAAAAATTCCTTGTCAGAAAGTTTATATAGCTCACTGTAATTGCTTGGCTCATCTGGGCTAGTGACTACTTGTGCTAGGTGGAGTTCTGCTTTGTTTTACCATTATTAATTTTGAAGGTTGAAATTGTGTGTTCTCATATGGATAGCGCCAGTACAGTTAGGGATGTTGAGGCTATTTATGGAGTTTTTGTGGCATGTAAGGAATTTTGAATGCTATGTTACCTGAGAGCTCTATGCAGGGCATTAGTTGACTAAGTACTTCAACACCACGTCCCTATGGTTTTGAAATTTGTGGTGTGAGACCTGAGTTCCTGGATTTCTGCTGAGGGGTTGGGGCAATCCCATGCAGTGATAGGAGATGCACCTGACGGGGGTGATGTGAGTTGAAGGGCTAAAGGGTAGGGGTGGGTTTGGATAGCAAGTGTGCCTGCTTGGCATCCTGCTGCTCTCTCTGAACTGTCCCAGATTTCTCAAGATAAGGTTTTTTAAAAAAGTCTTTGATTTGACAAATATGAGTATGTATGGAGAGAGAACAATGGTGAATGAGAGACTGAAACAGACTTTTATTAACCATTCAGAATAAAACCTAAGTCATATCCATTGTCCTAAGGTCATATCTATTTTTGTTATCTTATTATGATCCATTAGCTACAAAACAAATTAAGGAACATTTAGCATAAAATTAGCATTACTCATGAATTACATCACTTTAATTTTTTCTTATTGAGGTTTTTATGACAGAAACCAGTTGTCTATACTCAGCTATTTCCAAAATTTCACTCCCTTCATTTTAAATAATTTTATCAGGAAGAAGTTGCTATATCACTGTGTGAAGTGTTTAGACTTGATGGAAATTCAAGGGTGTTCCAACAGGAATAGATATAATATGTTGCTATATCTTTTTTTGACATATAAGATTTGTTCTTATAGTACAACTTCGAAAATAAAATTCATTCATGGTGCTATAGGAGACAGGCAGGGCCCTTGTTTTGTCTATAGTCAACTCTAGTTTGATATCTATGTATTCATATAAACATTTATAGCAATGACCCGTGAACATAGAATAAACCCTGAGTACCACTGGATAAAACCCAAACACCCTTCATAAAATGAACTCATTATACAATAAATGTCTTCAAAAACATTATAATGCCTTGCAATAGGTTTTGCTGAGACTGTGAATGTAACAGAGTTTGTTGAGTATAAGGTAAACAAGTGAGACAATGGGAAAAAGATGTACTAGAGTAAATATCATAAAACTATTAGTGAAATTTCATTGCATTCATCATAATCAATATTCATGCACTGAATAATAGAAATGTTGATATTTGTTGGTGGACATATTTAGCTAATCTGGGAGCTCTTTTGTTTTGCCCACACCCAGCTTAATCTTATTTAAGTCAAGGTTCATTCTAATGAGACCTCTCTTCTATGTAAACACTGCTAGAGGGTGTGGCACTTACAGAAGTCACCTTGATTGAATAACTTCTGACTTATACATGTACTAAGACTTCTATGTTTTCTAGATTGGGCACAGCTCCTCTTTATACCCACTGCACCCAACATGGGACAGTTAGAATTTACCAGGAGACTACCACCCTGGCTACGTTGAGACTATAGGAAGACTATAGGAAGGATCATACTAGTTTGCTCTAAGCAGGCGAGAGTGACCCTTTCAGTACATGAGAACAAGATACTCAGAATCACCCTGGTGCAGATAATATTAAGAAGGACCTTGTGGGTACCATCTAGATTACATGAAGCTCATGAAGTTAAGATGTATTACTTTATATCAGCCTCTCTCTCTCCAGTGTTTTACATAAGAGATAATCTCCTTAGTCCTTGGCATAACCTTTGTTTATACCTACAATAAGGTGTGGCACTACACTCTGTTTAGAGTTCTTTGTTGACATGCCCCACCCCGATTGTATTACTTTGGTGTATATAAGGGGCTGACTTGAGGCCGGCTTCACCTTTTGCCTTTTGGTTCCTCAGCCTTCAGCTTTTGGCTCCTGTGGCTTTTGGCTTTTTGCTCTTTGGCCTTTTGCTCCTTCTTTTGGTTAAGACTCAGCTCCGGTGAGACCCCTCTCTCTTTGGTGGGAGACTTAGGCTCTTTTGTAGGGTCTAAGTTCGGACCAGAGCTAAAGTTTGTTCATTACATTGGAGTGCTGTGGAAGAGCTTTTGTACTATTAAAAGCCTTTTTTGGACCTGCACCGGACTCGTGAGTTTTCATCTGTTCTCCCAGCGTCCTCAGAGGTAGAAGACAACCTCTGCCCTGACACTGTTGGGGACCCCGGGGCCGTTCCCTACAACTTCTGAGTATACTTATACTCAATATTACTTATATCAGTGTTGTAGAATATAGAATAGATGCAAAAGAAAATCCAGTTTTTAAATGTAAAATTACACCATGTTATTGTTTCAAGTTTCAACAGTATTATTTCTGATAAATGAGTAACTTTTTTTCTAATTATGTGCTTTAAATACATATTATCTTTTTGACAACTAAAGTACCTTTAATTTAAAAAGGAAGATGGAAACTTGTGAAAGAGTTTGACACACCATTTGGGTTATGGCCAACAAAGTTATGACTGACAGTCTATTGAGGGCCTCAGGGAGAAATCTTTAGAAGAAGGATAGTGTCCAAAATCAGAGTTCAAGCAAAAGGTCTAGAATGGAGCAAGAGTAATACCACAGAGGGTATGAAAAGCTGCCAAGATCAAATTAAAATCAATCCATCAGTTTATAGGATACTTGTGTCGCAAAGACAAAGCCAGTGTTCTATGATTCTTATCCTCACAACCAATGAAAATCCAATTTTATCAATGCTATAGGGAGGTCTTCACAAGCTTATGACAGTCATTGATAAGCTGTCAATCTGCTTCAGGTATTTGAGCTATTCTATCACTTCTGTTCAAGGATGACATTAATTTTGGTTAGAAATATGTTTTGTATAATGTATAATGTTCCTTAGAGATTTTTTTTCACAGTCATTCTTAAGTATTAATCCCATATTTTATCATTTATATTGTGTTATAAAGTTAGAACTGTTTGAAGGATATCATTGATTTTAAGAAAAGACTTTTAGTTTGAATCACATCTCTGTCACTTACTAGTTGAATGACCTTGAAATGTTTATTTTATACCTCTGAGCTTCTGTTTTACTACCTTTGAAATGATGATGATAATAAATGGCTTGCAGTGCTGTTATGAAGATGAATTGAGAAAATGAAGCTAAACCCTTAAAGACAGACTGGAAAAGATCTACAGAAGGTATTTTTATTGTACATTTTGCTGACAACTTAGCTTAGGGATACAGACAGTATGATTTATTCTATTGGTAAAGATGAAAATTTTAGAACAAGGATGTGATATATTTATAATACAAAGTGAAATTTTTAATATATTCCTAGTTGAAAACTGTAGTATACAGAGTCAAGATTATTTTGAGGGGAAGGAAAGACTATAATTTTCTATAATTTGTTATAAATATAACAAATTTTCTATAATTTATGGGAAAAGATAGTGATTATTCAACTACATATGTTGTCTAAATTCTAAAATGTTTCATTATTTTAATACACATATGTATACAAATTACCTCATTATGAAATGTTTGTAATAAATATTTAAATGCCTAAATGAAAATATACTTCATCTCAAGGAGCCAAATAGATACACAAAGGTAATATTTTTTAAATGTATTTTTGCACTCCACAATTCATGTCAACAATACAGTATTTAGAAAAAGATTAAATATATGGGAGCAGTCAAAAATTGATATATTTATACTATATCTTAGAAATAAAATATTCTTAAAATAGTTATTCTTATATAGATATAGCTAATATAAAGTAGTGGACATTTTCATGTTAAAAATGAAAGTGATAACCATGTATAAACTTATTCAATAATTTGGGTATATCTCTGGCCAGGTATTAAAACAATTTCTTTTTTTAAATATATTTGATTATACCACCATGAGATAAACAATTACCTAAAATGCTCATGTTTGGTTTTCGGCCATACAGTGTTCCAGCATCCATCCCTCTACCAGTGCCCATTTCCCACCAGCAATGTCCCCGATTCTCTCCCCCTCCCCTAGCGTACCTCCATGGAAGGCTCTTTATCACTTTTCTCTCTTACTCTTTCTCTCTATTTCTCTCTTTCTTTCTCCAACACATTGTAGATTGTAATATATATAATCTGTATTATATATAATATATATAGTATATATTATTTATATTATATTATATATATATTACAATCTACAATGTAATATATATATTTACATATATTTTCTTAGAGGTATATAGTTGGAGGTTATCATGTGTATCTTTTTGCCTGCATTTAATGCTTAGTTCTATGTGGTAAAAGCACTTTCAACAATTATTGGCACACTGTTTCATTCTCTGTCTTACCTGACCTCTGACTCCCACATGTTTGTGGTAATTTCACCTTTGACAAGACCTCCTGATCCACTTTTCACCTGACCTTGGATATTGGTATCATAATATGTATATATATATATTTATATATGTATGTATATATGTATATATATGTATATACATATGTATGTCATGCAAATAAATGCAGTCATTCTATATCTATCTCTCTCCTTTTGACTAATTTCACTCAACATGATCCTCTTCATGTCATCCATTTCAAATTTTAAATCAAATTTAATAAAGATGCATCTCCTTACAGGTTTGAAAAATAAATTGTTTTTAACCATAAAATTAACTTCTCATAAATGTCTTTGTTTGCATCATCATTTCTTTTTGAATATTATGTTTTGTACATTACAATTACAATCAAAATTAATTTATACAGATACTTGAAACTAAAGTAGTACATTTAACTTTATTTTAATACTTTGTTTTTATAAGAAAGTTTTGATTACCCCTTAAGTGTAATTATTATGTACATTTTTGTCAGTTGGGAGAAAATGGTAGTTAAAGGAAAATTTTCAGTACACTAGCACTATATATCCTAAGAGCTATCCATAAAAATGCTAAAACATAAGAGAACTGATGTTTAAGGTTAATGAAATGGAATTCCTTTTCCTTAAAGTTTTATAATATAGCATTTTCAAGAGGCAACTGGCATATAGTGGTTGACCTTTTACATGTCTATAGGAATACACTTGGACATGAATATTGGAGAACAATTCTTGATATATTGTGAATGAGAGTATAATTCAATGATTAATTCTAGGCTAAGCTTAAGGGTTTCTGTTTAACAGTTTTTTTTTCTAATTTGCAATGAATATTGTGAAAGAGAGTATAATCCAATGATTAATTCTAGGATGAGCTTAAGGGTATCGGTTTAACAGTTTTTTTTCTAATTTGAAATGAATAATTCTAAAGATATAGAAGCAAATTATTTGTTGCTATGAAAATAAGATTATTTGGAGAAAAGCATGTTTTCATCAGAAGCTTCAAATAATGGTCAAAACAAACCATTAACAAGATAAAATTAAAGTCACTGAAGTAAAAGCCTAGATTTCTTTCCTGTTCCATTTTCCTTCTTCTATTATAATCAACTAAGTATGGTGTTTCACACGACGGGTTTTCAAGAGTTTTGCAAAGCAAACAATAATGTGAAAAATCACTGAACTCTAAGCTGCATTCTATAAAAGGAACAATTTTACACTAGGAAAATAAAAAGTGAAATATCAAATCTCAATGTAAACGATGTAGTTTTGTATTTTTTCCACTTAAGTGATCAGTTGGTTCTATCAGTACTTCTGAACTGAATGAGTTTCAGGCCTCTTGGTTCTATATTTGCAAATACTAACAAGGTAATAGTCCACTCAAATTTTTATTCCTTTTTAGATTTTAGTTCAAAGCATTTAAGGTGTAACATTGGAGTTGTCATTTCCCCCTCCTGCATGAGGCTTAGGATAATTGATTTGCTCTCATTCCACAGTCAGTGGGGCACATCCCACCCCACTATGGCGCACAATCCTCAGTGTTTAATTTCGGCCTCTCCTTTGTGCTTTACTTCCCCTGCCTATTGGTCACACTTGTCTCCAATTCAGGCAGAGTAATTTGCAGGTTAGCTTTCTGATGACTTTTGATTTTCTATTATAAGTGAAATGTTGCTTTTTCTCTTTCCTTTATGTTTTTACATATTTTAATGTTAGAGCTGTGTCCTGTTTTAGACACAGGAAAACAGTTAATGCTATGCTTTCGTAATGTGTAAGTTAATTGACTGAAATATTTACTGCTGGGAAACTGCCATATTTACCTGACTTAAACCTGAGTTGTTCTTAGATTGCCTTAGTTCCTTATACTCCAAAAGGAGAGTCCCACTGTGGGACAGGGATGGACCCAGGGCAAGCCACGAATAAGGTACTCCGGCCTCAACATGTAACAGGCTATAAGAGTATGGTCATGAAACAAATTTTGTCATGACCGAAAAATAAGCAACCCTGTTAAGGTCAGGAAAAGCTAACCTGGCTTAAAGATGTAGTGTGGAATATATACTGAGATGGTCACAGGAAAAACCAACCTTTGCCATGAATCCAGAGAGGCATTTTAAGCTTAATCCAAGGTGCAGATAATTACTGTATTATTGTGATTATAAAAATGACTTGAAATATTATTAAAAAAGTAAATGCAGTATGACTGAATGACTAACCAGTAAAGGAAAGGAGAAAGCAATACGCCCTTGATTGAAATTGAGTTCTCATTCTTAGTTAGGTCTATAGCTCCAGGGCAGGATTCTATCCCTGGGTGGGAGTCCCCTAGAAGATTGTCCTCAGAAGGGACTTTTACATCTGTTCATTGTTTTAGAATTAAAGTTCCATAACCGTTTTGTAATCCTCAACCCTCAACTATTCATAACATCTTTATGACTAGCTGACTTGACTAGAATTAAACTGCCACTAGTTACCAACGAGCCTTCATCCAGTCCTACACCCATTGATTGAGGGGTGGTGGTGGTGGGGGGGGGGTTGTTCCGTAGCCTCAAATGCACAAGAGAACCCTGCAAAACATCACAAGGTGGGGGACCCTATGGTTACCCAATAATTCCTGTGTCTCTACCTTCACTAGATGAAAAATACCAACCAATTCCCTGTCTACTGTACAACTTCCCCCACTGTCGGGAAGTGCTGCCGGGTGCCCGACAGTGCTGGGAAGCGAGTTCCCTTCTACCTCCGAAGCCAGCGAGGAATGGATGAAAACTCAAGAATCCGATGCAGTTTTAAAAAGGGCTTTACTATCACAGGTTCCAATATACAATCCAAGAGCAGGGAAAACCTCCGGACTCTGGGTTCCCAGTTAGGCCCCAGCCAGGTGTAGGCCTAGATGGCTGCCACCACGTGTTTAGGCCCAACAGAGAATGGAGAGTACAGAGAAGCAAAACGCCAAGGGAAGCTGAAACGGCCAAAAGGGGAAAAAGAAGAAGCTTCTTTCTTCTTGCAGCTTATTTAATAGTTAGAAATCCGCCCAAAACTTCCCAGCCCAGCCCATTCTGGGCTGGGCTATCTAGAGATGGAAACAGGAAAACAGCTCTATAGAAATGTAGCAACTTCAGGAGATGATCTGGCTGTTTACAAGGACCCAGAGCTAATTCAAAGCCTCCTAGCAGAGCTGGGAGAAGCTATAAGCTAAATGTAACTTCCCCTGGCAGGAAGGGTCAAATGCCCTCAGGCAATTTCTCCCAGCACCTCACCTAATGTCTTGAGCCAAGATCTGCCTAGAAATGCCTTTTTAGGGTAGAGAAGGGAGTTTCTGAGAGGGCATGTCTCTGTACCAAAGACTAATACTAATGCCAGTTAAATATTTCTCCAAGCCTTCACAAGAGTCTCGTCTACTTCATAGTAGTTTTGTATTTTAGTTGCCTTTGAGTTATCAGGAAGCCATGCTTGCTTGCTTGGAGGCAAACAGTATTTCTCTCTGGTCTAATCACTTAGAGGTCCAACGTGGCCAGGCAAATATGCAGGTAAGATCTAGCTAGCCCCACGATGATTGTGGTAGCATGAGAGAATATTTATACCAGCCAGTATGGAATACATGATCAGATAAACTGCCACTTTTAGACTACCCCCCTATCTATGAAGTTACCTGCAGGAGGCAATCCAGGGCAGATGGAGAGGCCTAGGCTTTTAGGTGTCCTGCAACACCCCACGAAAATTCTCTGTTATGCCCTGTAGCATTTAGTGTCAGTGATGTATTATAAAAATACAATATTATTGGAGAGAAGAAAGGGATAGAGAAAAAAAATCTTGTATTTATAAGTTTACAATGTCATGGTCAGTTACGCAGAAATATGACCACGGAAACTTGACTTTCAGCTGAAAAAAAACTCACAGGGAGATGACTCATTATGATGTATCACTATAGCTGGAAGTGGCTGGATGGAAGTGTCCTCTCTTTATTCTTGGCACTGACTTTTCTGACATCTAAATTTCTCGGACTTCGAACTATGGAGAGGACTCAGCCTTGAGAGCAAAATGATAATTAATTTCCTCCCTTCCTTTCCTGTATATTCAAAGATACAAATTACTTTTTCATCTGGCAAGGGAACTATACATTTTTCTACTAAAAACAGAACCTAGAAAACCCAGTTACACAGGGCTTTCAGAATTCAGTTGCACTTTAAGGTTAAATTTGAATTTTCACCTTCATGTCACTTACCCGTCTATGTTACCCTGCAACTGTTTGCTTTACACATTATGGTGCTTCTATAAACCTATCATTGATTATAAACAATAACATGAAAATAAATAAGAAGGGCGATAACATATCTCTAGGCTCCTTTTTTTGTACCTTAACTTCAAATTTAATCTTAATCTAGCAAAGGCAGCTTCTGTCAGCATTATTTTTCTACTTGCAACTTTACTTCTTCCATTTCTACAGATTCATAAACTGGTAATATTGGATATTTGGAGGTTTCACAACTACTTTGCATATGCACAAATAGCCCATAGAAAGCATAGGTCATGTTGGTGCTGAAAGAAATGTATACTTTCTACAAATAGCTTTTGAGGAGGCAAAGACTGGATTCCATATTCTCTGCTCCCTCACAGTTTACCCTGGGGAGAACGCTTTGCTAAAACATCTCCTTTCACAAGAAAGGGGTTATCTGCATAGAGAGAAGATATTTTCATTCTTTCACCTGTTAGAAATCCTTGTTCTTTTTCCTCTTCTGGGAATGTGAGCAACTGCATGAACCCATTATCATTGAAATATGGAAAAGCAAAGGAAAATATAAATATTTTTTTAAAAAATATCACAATATTGCTTGGAAACTGCAGAACAATGTAAAAATCATAACTGAGAAAAATTAACCAAGATTTAGTAAGAAAGTGAAAGTTGAAACCACTTTTGTGTGACTCTTTTCTTTCTTACTTTTCCACTAATACCTCAACATAAAAGTAGCTTCACTGTAAGGTTGGGGGATGGGGTGGGGTGGAGGACTAAGACCAAGAAAATGAAATTGTTGCACTATTTCCTGTCAAGGGATGTGGTACCTATATATTCCCTACGCACTTCTATGCCTCCCTGTTTCAAATCTGACCAGGATAAATTTCTACTGAATGTGAAGTAAGTTTCATTCTGCTCAAAAAGTCCCACTCGCCTGTATAAAGTTCAACTCACAAAGATGGTAAAATCTTGGGCTCCAATCTACCTTAGATGAGCTTATAATAAGATGGTGTTTCTGGAGAGAGAGAGGCATACTGAGAAGAACAAAGGCCTCCAAGCCAACTGGTTGCCTCAATGTGGATACGGATTTGTCTTTGCTGCTGGTCATTTTCGCTTTAACAATTCATTGTCTACTAGCAAAGTGTATCAAAATTCTCTGACTTCAAAACAAGCATAAGGGGTAAATTACTTGTATGGTGAACTAAAGCCCATAGGCACTATTTGAAATAATAGTTCCTTTCATTTAAACCAAAAAGTTCCTATTTTTTGTTGTAGCTGTTTCTGTTTATCTTTTCATCAGGGAACTGGATAAGAGCTAAGATTTCTGAAGTCAGAACAAATGCAGTGAGGCCTCTGAAAATCCAATCCTTCAGCCTGTAAATGTATCAAATACTAGAGCAATTCATGCCACAGGCATTTTTAAAACATGCAGCACCTAGTCTGCAAACTGTCTGCAGCCTAATTAGCCTAAGATCTCGAACCTCGGTAGTTATTAAGAAACGGTAGTGAAGAGACTGGAGAAAGGGACAGCCTGACATTTAGGACATCAGAAGACACCCCTCACCTCACCGCCACAAGCTGAGGGCATCGGGAGCATCCAGAAATGCTGTTTAGGACAACACTCCAAAGCTTTGCTGAAAAGAGAATATACAAGTCACTATGTAACACTTAGAGCCACAACTTAAACAGGTACTGAGGAGAATCCTTTGAATCACTATACATTTTTTTTTTGCTTTTTGGGTCACACCCTGCATTGCTCAGGGGTTACTCCTGGCTCTGCACTCAGGAATTACTCCTGGCGGTGCTCAGGGGACTATATGGGATGCCGGGATTGAACCCAGGCCGGCATGGGCGGCCGCGTGCAAGGCACACTCTCTACCCTCTGGGCTATCGCTCCGGCCCCACTATAAGTTTCTATTAAGATTCACTAGCTAAAGTTTTACTTGATATAACAAAAAAGTGAAATTTAGAGTGTAACAAGAGTTCATGACCCATGCATAGAAAATTAAAAACAACAACAAAATCAGGAAGCAGAAACTACTTTTGAGTGGGGTGAAAATATTTAAAATAGGTCTATAAGCAATAAAACATCAAAATACCTTTCATAAATATGCTCAAAACCTAAAGAAAATACGTACTTACTTTAAAGAAATGAAAAAGCACTATAAAATATTTATTTTAAAAGATTTATGATTTTCAAGGACTATATAAGGACTATATAATATATAGAGTATATATATGACTATGACTATCTTCCCGTTCATCATCAATTTGCTTGAGTGGGCTCCAGTCACATCTCCATATGTCCTGTCTCATGCTAGTATATCCCAAGAGCATCTGCTCGCTCTAGGAACATAAAGAGCCTCAAACCATTATATTAGGTCATGGGAATGACCTCACATAATTGTTACTGGTATTTGGCATATCAAATATGATTCATTGTCTACTAGCAAAGCTTTGGAATGTTGTCCTTTACAGCATTTCTGGATGCCCCCGATGCCCTCAGCTTGTGGCGGTGAGGTGAGGGGTGTCTTCTGATGTCCTAAATGTCAGGCTGTCCCTTTCTCCAGTCTTTTCACTACCGTTTCTTAATAACTACCGAGGTTCGAGATCTTAGGCTAATTAGGCTGCAGACAGTTTGCAGACTAGGTGCTGCATGTTTTAAACAATGCCTGTGGCATGAATTGCTCTAGTATTTGATACATTTACAGGCTGAAGGATTGGATTTTGAGAGACCTCACTACATTTGTTCTGACTTCAGAAATCTTAGCTCTTATCCAGTTCCCTGATGAAAAGATAAACAGAAACAACTACAACAAAAATAGAGACTTTTGGTTTAAATGAAAGGAACTATTATTTCAAATAGTGCCTATGGGTTTTTCACCATACAAAAAAATTACCCCTTATGCTTGTTTTGAAGTCAGAGAATTTTGGTACAATTTGCTAGTAGACAATGAATTGTTAAAGCAAAAATGACCAGCAGCAAAGACAATTCTGTATATATATAGGACTATATAATATATAGAATATATATACTCTATATACTCTATAGGACTATACAGTATATAAGACTATATAATATATAGAGTAAGAACTATATAATATATAGAATACAGAAAGACTTTGGATCAAGTTAATATCAACATTAAAATACCACAGTTTTGAAGAAATATAATATGCAAATTTTCTAAGCACTAACGTAATGCCAATATTCCTTCTAATTTTAAGTTCTCTGGAACTTAATTGGAACTTTTTAGTTTTTACTTGTTTCTTTCTTACAATCCCAGTCTTTTTTTTATATTTTTTTGTCTTTTAATATGTTCAACTTTAATGGCTGTTTCTGACATCTATTAAAAAGAGAGTTTTATTCAAAAGCACAGTATACAGAGTACTAAAAAAATTATGGATTTTATTTTTAAATTCAGTTAATGCAAATAATACAGTTACATATTTCAAAAACATAATTTTGAAGTTAATCAAGCAATATAATTAGCTATGTATTGGCATTTAATTAATTTAGCTTTTTAAAACATACACCTTTCAAAAAGGATAAAAGAAAAATTGTAAAGAACTTTGAACATGAAAATAATTACATTTATCATGTTTATTTTACACTGTTCTAAAAAAACTTGATTTCCAATCAATCTAGTGATTGAATTGAGTAAAATGCAAATGAACTGATGCTCAAACTGAGGGGAAAAAACCTTTTCAGGGCCTTCTGATCACTTGTTTTTATGATGAGACTAATTTTCTGTTGCAGGACTCCTCTAAGAGCCTCTGCATCTGCTCTGGATTGCCTCCTGCAAATCACTTTGTAGATAGGGGGTAGTCTAAATGTGGCAGTCTATCTGACCATGTATTCTGTACTGGCTGGTATGAATATTCTCTCATGCTACCACAAGCATCGTGGCACTAGCTAGATCTTGCCAGCATATCTGCCTGTCCACGTTGGATCTCTAAGTAATTAGACCAAAGAGAAATGCTGTTTGCCTCCAAGCAAGCAAGCATGGCTCCCTGATAACTCAAAAGGCAACTAAAATACAAAACTACCGTGAAGTAGATGAGATTCTTGTGAAGGGTTGGAGAAATATTTAACTGGCATTAGTATTAGTCTTTGGTACAGAGACATGCCATCTCAGAAACCCCCTTCTCTACCCTATAAGGCTTTTCCAGGCAGATCTTGGCTCAAAACATTAGCATATAATAGGGCCTAGGTGAGGTGCTGGGAGGAATTACCTAAGGGCATTTGACCCTTCCTGCTTCCCATAATAGTGGGAGGTCTAAGTTGCAGGGGTATAAAACCAGCCTGCTTCCTCTCTCTCTCTCTCTCTCTCTCTCTCTCTCTCTCTCTCTCTCTCTCTCTCTCTCTCTTTCCCCCCCTTCTTTTGGGCTCTCTCTTTTTTGGGCTTTTTTTTGTGAGCTTGCACCCTTCTTTGAAGTCTTGTCTTTTTCTCCTTTTTACAGGGCCTTAACAAGTGGTGGTCGCCATCTTGGCCTACACAGATTTGGGGTTCTAGCTGGGAATACTAAGCACAGGGTCTCTCCTATTGCTGACTTGTGTGCCTGAACCTGTGAAAAGTAAAGCCTTTTAAAACTGCATCGGATTCCTGAGTCTTCATCCATTCCCCCGCAGGCTTTGGAAGTAGAAGGGAACTCGCTTCCCGGCACTGTCGGGGACCCCGGCAGTGTTCTCCAACAACTTTCAAATTTGTTTTTCATAGACAACACTGTCCTTTTAAAACATTAGGAAGATAATGCAATTGCTACACAATTTTTGCATATTTAGAATATATTTGAATACTTATATAAATTAAATGAAATATTTTACAATTACCATGATACACAAAAGGGAATACATATGCTCCTGAAAAATTATCTTATACTTTAAATGCTTGAAATAACATGGTTTGCAGGAAAATAATTGTGTTTTAGGGTTTCAATGGGATCAATAGTATGTTTTAGGCATGCAAAATTACTGCACCTCATCCACCTCCAAATTCAGGATTTTACCACTGTCCCTTAAACATGCCCACTTACACTTCAAAGGGAACAACCCTTTTTATTTGCCTCCCCTCTTCCCATGCCACATTCCCTTCCTCTTGACAATCTCAGTTCCAAAGGTAGAGTCTTGGAGTTTTGAAATATTTAGCTTTATAAAACATCCTTGAGATTATAAATGATAGAACATTAGCTTTTTGTGTGTGAGGTCTTTTGTTCAATACCCAACACTGCAAAAAACAAAGTAAATAAAATACATATTTCTTGCTTTCCTTAATTTATGTTAATAATTCATGATCTCTTGGCGGAGGAGTTGGGACCTATGAGATGCAGGGTCTCCAGTAGTCTCCAATACATGGAGACTACTACTGGTTCTGTGCTAGGGAATCACTTTTGGCAGTATTTAGTGAGCCAGGTTCCAGAAATGAACTTATATATTCCACATAAAAAGCATGCTCTAAGTCCATTGAATTATTTATCTAGTTATCCAGGGTACTCAACTCTATTCCATAGGTCCACAGATCTATTTTTATTCCAATACCATGCTGTTTTAATTACTTTTGCTATGTAGTACAGTTTGAAGTTGGGAAAGATGATGTCTCCCATCTTCTTTTTTCCCAAGGACTGCTTTAGCTATCCGTGGGGGCTTATTATTCCATACAAATTTTAGGAGTGTTTGGTCAATTTCTTTGAAGAATGTCATGGGTATTCTTATAGGGACCACATTTTATCTATATAAAGCTCTAAGGAGTATTACCATTTTGACAACATTGATTCTCCCTATCCATGAGCAGGGAATGTGTTTCCATTTCCTTGTGCCCTCTTTTTTTTTTTTTTTTTTGCTTTGGGTCACACTTGGTGATGCTCAGAGGTTATTCCTACCTCTTTGCTCAGGAATTACTCCTGGTGGTGCCATGAGCAATGTTAATAATTCATGAGCATTATTAGAGGGGACCATATGGGATGCCAGGGATTGAACCCGGTTGGCCACGTGGCATAATGGTAAAAGGGATATCTCCTAGACAAAGACAGAAACTTTAGAAGAATTGAGCCCTAGTACTTTATCTCAGATTTTGAGACTCTAGAATCATGAAACAATATGATTCTCTCCTTTCACCATGCAATTGTATTAATGTGATTGACCATTATGGCTAAATGCTTGTTGTGGAAGTAAGAAATCTACCTTATGCACTGGGTGACCTAATAAGTATGTGATTTATCAAGGATCTAAGAGAAGCTTCTGGATAATGATTGGCAAGTACTTGAGACTCTCTAGTCAGTCATTTTCCAAGACCTGAATTACATCAACCTAGTAAGCTAGTTTTAAAATAAATATTACCCAATTTATCCTACCTTCAAAATCAACAATTATACTGTAGCTTCTATAAGAAAACCTGATGTCGAATCATCCAGTTAAGTACATTCTGAATTTCTAAAGAAGAAATATTGTAAACAATAAAATGTGCAATTTTATGCTGCACTATTAGAGATAATTTTACACAGTATAATACACACTAGGAATTATGATATTTGTGTGAGAGTGGATAATGTGGATATCTCTGCTAATGTAGCTATCTATCACTTTATCACTTGATCACTTGAATCCCGTTATTCATTGATTTGCTCGAGCGGGTGCCAGTAACATTTCCATTGGACCCTATCACGTGCCAATGTAGCCCAATGGCATCTGGTTGATTCAGGAATATGAAGAGCCTCAAACCGTTCCTTCAGGGTCTTGACAAGGAAGTCTGACCATCTTGTAGGTGGGCTGCCGCGTGATCTTTTGACATCCCATGGGATCCATCAGTAATGGCTCTAGTCCAGCGGTTGTCTCCAAATCGCATTACATGTCCAGCCCATCTGATTTTCGAAACCATGGCAAACGAGACAATGTCCCTGATTCTGGAATAACGACGGAGGTCAGAACTCCGGATTCCTTCTCTCACTTAAGTTAGGTGTGATATTCCAAGCATAGCTCTTTCGATTCCTCTCTGGGAGACTTCAATAGCATTCTCATCCTGCTTTCGTAGGGCCCAGGACTCTGAGGCTTATGTAAATGCAGGGAGAATGGTGGAGTCAAAGAGATGTGCCCAGAGCCGGAGGTTCTTTGTCCTTTTAGCTATTTCTTCGATGCCTTTGAAGGCATTCCATGCCGCTCTCTTCCTCCTGCGCAGCTCAGGTTTTAGGTTGTTCATCATGTTGATTTCTCGACCTAGGTACATATAACTGCTGCATTCAGAGATGTTTGTTCCATTGAGAGTGAATGGGGCCTCTGGAACTAGTTCATTCTTCATGAACATAGTTTTCTTTAGATTCAGCTGTAGACCTATCCACATTCTCGGTCAAAGTCAGCCAGCATTTGTGTCGCTTGGCTAATGTTTGGTGTTATTAGAATAATGTCATCAGCGAAGCGGGGGTGGTATAGTTGCCGACCATCTATCTTCACTCCCATTTCTTCCCATTCTAATTGTTGCATGATGTTCTCGAGGGTGGCGCTGAAGAGTTTTCGTGAAATGGTATCACCCTGTGTAACCCCTCTTTTCACATTAATGATCACTTCTTTGTAGAATGGTGAGATCCTGGTGGTGAATCCATAATATAGCTCACAAAGGATCTTGATGTATTGGGTTTGAACACACTGTTTGGCTAGGGCTTCGATGACTGCTTCAATCTCCACAGAATCAAAGGCTTTCTGTAAATCAATGAACGTGAGACAGAGCAGCATCTTGAACTCCCTACAAACCTCGATGAGCTTGGTTACAGTGTGGATATGGTCGATTGTGCTGAATCCTTTCCGGAAGCCTGCTTCCTCACATGGTTGTCCTTCATCTAGTGTTCTGCTAATCCTGTTCAGGATGACTCGTGGAAACAGCTTGTAGATGACAGACAACAGGCAGATGGGGCAATAGTTGCTGATGTGGTGAATGTCTCCCTCTTGAACAGTAGAACTGTCCTGCTATCTATATTATATATATTTTAACATTTGACATATTTTAAAGATTCCTCGTTTTAATAGATTTTCTATGAATATTAAAATTACTCTAATTTGATTAGCATTTCAGAAACTTTGAACAAGCTGCAACAGATAAAATTAACTTGTAAAGCAATGTTAGACAAATCACTAATCTACATTTTGTGGTGATATTGATTTTCTGTGCATTATTCATACATAAAGTTAGGTGAGATTATAGTGCCTTAACTTATCAAGTCATCACTTGATCACTGATCACTTGATTTCCCGTTATTCATCGCTTTGCTCTAGCGGGCGCCAGTAACATTTCCATTTGACCCTATCATGCGCCAGTGTAGCCCAATGGCATCTGGTTGCTTCTGGAATACGAAGAGCCTCAAATCGCTCGTTAAGGGTCTTGACAAAGAAGTCTGACCATCTTGTAGGTGGGCAGCCACATGATCTTTTGACATTTCGTGGGATCCAGTAGGTAAAGGCTCTAGTCCAGCAGTCATCTCCAAATCTGGTGCTGGGGAATGGGCTGGTCATGTCCAGCCCATCTAATTTTTGATGCCTTGGCAAATGAGACAGAGTCCCTGACTCTGGAACAGCTATGGAGGTTGGAGCCCGGGTTCCTTCTTTTTACTTTAGTGAGGCGTGATATTCCAAGCATAGCTCTTTCGATTCCTCTCTGGGAGACCCGAATAGCATTCTCATCCTGCTTTTGTACGGCCCATGTCTCTGAGGCATATGTTAATTCAGGGAGAATGGTGGAGTCGAAGAGATGTGCCCGGAGCCGGAGGTTCTTTGCCTTTTTTAGCTATTTCTTCAATGCTTTTGAAGGCATTACATGTTGCTCGCTTCCTCTGCGCAGCTCAATTTTTAGGTCATTCATCATTTTGATTTCTCCTCCTAGGTACACATAACTGCTGCATTCAGAGATGTTTGTTCCATTGAAAGTGAATGGGGCCTCTGGAACTAGTTCTTATTTCATGAGCATAGTTTTGTTGAGATTCAGCTGTAGACCTATCTTTCCACATTCTCGGTCAAAGTCAGCCAGCATTTGTGCTGCTTGGCCAATGTTTGGTGTTATTAGAGCAATGTCATCAGCGAAGTGGAGGTGGTATATTTGCCAACTGCCTATCTTCAATCCCATTCCTTCCCATTCTAATTGTTGCATGATGTTCTTGAGGATGGCACTGAAGAGGTTTGGTGAAATGGTATCAACCTGCCAAACTCCTCTTTTGACATCAATAATCACTTCTTTGTAGAATGGTGAGATCCTGGTGGTAAATCTGTAATACAGCTCATGAAGGATCTTGATTTATTGGGTTTGAAAGCTCTCTTTGGCTAGGGCCCTAGCCCTAGCCCCCCAGCCCTAGAATAGCTCCATCAAGTCATAAAGTGAGAAATAATTTCGACCTACAAACCTCATGAAATACTGTAAAAATTATTGAAGTGATATGCATAAAATGCTATAAACCAGTAAATAGTGATACATAATGAGTAGGGTCTGCCAATTTTCTGGAAAAACTTCCTGTATATTGATAGAAAAGAGTATAAAAAGAAGTAGGGAAAGGGAAGAGGAATGAGAAAGGACAAAAAGTAGAATTGAAGTTTAGTATATTTTATTCACTGTCTTCACTGTCTTCCTGTTCATCATCAATTTGCTCGAGCAGGCACCAGTAACATCTCCATATGTCCTGTCTCATGCTAGTAGAGTCCAAGGGCATCTGCTTGCTCCAGGAACATAAAGAGCCTCAAATTAGGCTATCTTAGATCATGGGAATGAGGTCTATAATTGTTATTGGTATTTGGCATATCAAATACAACACGGGTAGCTTGCCAGGCTTGTCATGTGGGTGGCATACTCTTGTAGTCACTACTAAATACAGCATTTATTGATGAACTGCACAGCTTCAATTGGCCACTCAAGCCCGACTGTGATAGGCCCGCCTGCTGGATGGAGTTCTGACAATAGGGAAATCCAGATGTGGATAAAGGCGACCCTCATGGAGTGGGGGGTCGCCTGGCTTGTTGCGAGGCTCTCCTGGGATGGCGGGCCAGGGCTAGAACCCGCCATCCCTCCCGGGCACATCATGAGCGGCTGGGCACAGGGAGAGCTGGTATCAGTTCTGCCCCATGTCTGTGAGTCTCTGGATCAGCATACCTGGGCCGGACTTTAAAAGACTGCTACAGGTGGGTGTTGATTATCTTGGCTGTGATAGGCTGCTCTGCTGGGTGGAGTGTATGTTATTAGTTTCAAAAATTCAAACCTATATTTATGACTTTATAAACATAAGCATTTGCAATCGCAGGAAAACATCGTATTTTATAGATAACACTTTTTTAGTATTTTAAATTATCTAAGGAGCTATCAGTTGTATATTCATATCCCTTTGATGTTTCTTTTTCAAGGAATGTCTATTGTTACTGATAATATATCTAATAGAATAGTTCAATTTGAATATCTATCTATCTATCTATCTATCTATCTATCTATCTATCTATCTATCTATCTATCTATCTATCTCTCTCTCTCTCTCTCTCTCTCTCTCTATCTATCTATCTATCTATCTATCTATCTATCTATTAATTTATTTGCTTTTTTGGGTCACACACAAGTGAGACTTGGGGGGTCACTCCTGACTCTGCACTCAGGAATTATTCCTGTCTTGTGCAGGAAAGACATGTGATGCAGGTTGGCTGCATGCAGTGCCCTATCTGCTGTACTATTGCTCCCGCCCCATTTATATTTAGTTAACTCTTCTATTTCCCTTTCCAATATATATTCTTCCTTATGTTTGCTTTTTCACTATTTATACTTATAAATACATACCAATTTATATATAAATAAAAGATCATAAGATGGGATATAAAAATGAAAAAATTTTCTGGCTGATATTCAGTTATATACAAGATACGAGAGCAAAACCATATGCAATAAATTATACTAAGTTTCACAGTGGACAGAAAGATTATCTTAGTGATATTTGCAAACTACAATGTAATAAATATTTTTAAGTGCCAGAACTCAAGCTGGAGAGAGAATTCAGGTGTTACATCAATTGAATTGAAAACAGCCCAACTGGTTTGATCCGCAGCATCATATATGATCCACCAAGCATGGATATGAGAGAACCCTGATCACAGAGTCAGTATGTGACCCCTCTCTTTCAAATCAATTAATTAACTATAGGTCTCATAACTAATGAACCTACTCTAAATTAAACCATACATGTAAAAATCTGAAAAGTCATGAAAGACGATCTGTCTTGTAATCACGTAGTATTTTATTTGATTGGATTCTTTTTGCTTATTTATTTGTTTATTTATTTGGTTTTTAGGTAGCACGTGGTGCTCAATTCTTACTCCTGGCTAAGGGCTCAGGGATCCCTCCTAATGGTGTATGAACTTCTTTATACAGTGCCGAGAACCAAACTAGGGCCAGTCACATGCAAAGAAAGGGCCATGTGACATTACTATCATTCTAGTAAAATTTAGTTTTAAATACTCTGTCTACATCCACTAACCACTGCTCATCTTGCCTTTTTGTTTATATCTTATGGTTTAAAGTTACTCTCCTGAGTAGGAAAATACCACAGTGGTAGAAATCAGTCTCTTACTACCAGAAATATCAAAACTGAAATAGCTCAGAGCGTGGATGAGACATTTTCACTTCATAGTTGCAGACTTCTAAAGATCTGGCCATTTTAATAAAATAAACCTGTATTTCTACTCAAAAGTCTTGTGAGCATTTTCTAACATCTCTGTACTGTAAGACAAAGCAAGGAAAATGCTTAGACTTTGTAGGACAAAGGAAATGTCATCAAAATTGTGTGAATAAGAAGCAAGAATACAAATAAAATTAATTTTTTTTCTTTATTTGAGTATCCTCTACATTACTAAGTTTTTTGAAAATACCCATTCATTAACAATGAATGTGAGTGCTGGGAAGAAGACAGAGAAGGATCTACTATGGCAGTGGTAGTTGGAAACTGTCTCTCTGAATAAGAACTGCCTGCTGAAAGCAGGTGAACAAAAAAATATGATAAATTCTTAGTATCTACATTGCAAAACCATAGTGTCCTAAAGGAGAGAGACAGACAAACAAAGAAAGAGATTGAGAGAGAGAGAGAGAGAGAGAGAGAGTGCTTTCCATACAGGCAGTCTGAGGGGGTAAACGGATGTTGTGGGGCATAGCAAGAGGGAAACTGGGAACATTAGTGATGGGAAATGTACATTGGTAAAGCTATGGGTCTTGGAACTCTGTGTGACTGAAACTTGATCAAAAACAGCTTTGTAACTATCTCTTGATATTTCAATAAAAAAAGAAAGATAAAGAATCATAAAACTCATCACAATAGACTGAGTCAAAAAATCTTATCAGAAAAATGTTTTATTTTATAAATAAATCTTAATGACATAAAGAGAAACAGACATGGGGCAGAGCTGCTACTTGCTCTCCCTGTGCCCAGCCGCTGACAAGGAGCCCAGGAGAGATGGGGGTTTTAGCCCTGGCCCGCCAGACCAGCAGAGCCTTGCAACAAGCCAGACGACCCCCCCACTCCATGAGGGCCTCCATTTTCCACATCTGGACTTCTCTCCGTCAGAACTCCACCCAGCAGACCATCCTATCACAGTCCGGCTCATCATTAAATGCTGGACTTAGAGATGACTGCAAGAGTATGCTACCTGCACGGCAGAGCCTGGCAAGCTACCCGTGTTGTATTTGATATGCCAAATACCAGTAACAATTATAGACCTCATTCCGAATGGATTGTGGCTCTTTATGTTCCTGGAGCAAGCAGATGCCCTTGGGCTCTACTAGCATGAGACAGGACATATGGAAATGTTACTGGGGCCCGCTCAAGCAAATCAATGCACAATGGGAAGACAGTGATACAGTGAATGACATAAATATGGTACAGATAAAAGAGGTATTAAATTGATATATAGCATTTATTTTGATATCTATAATAACTCTAATGTATTATTTTGTATATTATCAAGGAACTAAAAGTTCATTTAAAATTTTTCTTTGGTTTAACCTAGTTAGTAAATAAGAAGCCTCGAAGAAATCTCCAGCATGTCTGGTTCTCAGCTTCTTCATTAATTAATAGCATTAATGAGTTGAGCTATATAAATTAAAGACTTCTTCCACTTTGACATTTTAACGATTAGTATTAATTAAGCAGATTTTTGGGGCATGATGATAGAGTGCATAACTAATTCTCAGAGATCACAAACCTTTACATATGTCAATTTAATTGCGCACTTCGAAAGTATTGATTATATTCAAACATACTTTAAAGAATGTAAAGTAAAATCAATAAGGTCAATGCTTGCTGTACTCATTCAACATAACTAAGTCTAAAATAGGATAAGGAGAAAATGGAGCACATTCATTAACTAATACTGTATATCTATTGTAACACAACATCTCTATATGGCAACAATGAAAGTAAAGAAAATAAAACCACCTATATTTATACATAAATGACTCATAATGGTGGTAAGATAGTAAAGGTTGTTAAGAATTATTACTTGGTTAAGTGACAACAACAGCAAATTATCAAGCTTATAGTGATTCATAAATTCCTAACAGTTTGAATTACAAAATTGTGCAAAGACAAACTCAAATTCACAAGTAATGCTAAGTAGGTTCAATCATTCTCTTTTTTCCTATATCATACCTTACTTAGCATCCTTTTTATAACTGCATCTGAATTATTTCACAGGGAGAAACATGACTGATAAGACTGATAGACAACATCCTTTTCTATCAGTGGGAGTCATTTGGGGTGCAGGATATATGCAATACTAATCAAGTTCAATCCGAGCTCAATTCATTTGTTCCAGATCTAAGTCTGTGACCCATCACAATGGACACAAACAGTAATGGAGTGAATAGTAAATAGAAGGAGTGCTTGAATAATGCTGCGTTACTACAATCTTATTCTTTAGCTGTTAGCTTGTGCTGTATTACAGAGAATCTCTGGAAGGGGAAAAGTAAGTCATGGACTAAAAAAAACTGTGGAGGCATTTAACTTTTAAATTGTTTTTGGCAGAAATAACATACCATTTAAAATACTAATTTTAAAATTAGTATTCACAAAATCATATTCATGAAAATAATTATCAATTAATTATTAATTAAAAGACTGACAGCCTGAAAAAGTACACTGAAGAATCATATTATACTAAGTTAACTATAAAACGAATATGTGCAAGTGGATGTTGGCCTTGCTAAGATTTCCACTTGCACATATGAGATTTGTTTATGTTTAATAGTCACTGGGTAGCAATTCTGGGGCCAAAAGGCACAATATCTGATTATTAGTGTAGTTTTATGATCTATACAATTTGCTGTTCATAGTGGAAAGATAGCATTATCTAGGGAAATTAGCTTTATGAGCTTTTGAAAAAAAATCTGTTTTTATAAGGTTGAGTGACTATACAATTCAAATGTAGATATCAGGGTTCTTTGAATGGTATTTGACTAATACTCATAATTATAAAAAAACTTCTTACACTTTCTTCTAAATTCTCTTCATGACAGTTCAATGGCTTATTTTTATCACTAAGAATACCATACTAGCATAGAAATAACATACTAGTTATAAAATGTGTTTGTCTTATTAAAATTTACCCTACTGCAAGTTCAGAGGATTGTAAGTGTATGTATAATTTTATTTCCACTGGGTGATTTTTATAATGTGTGTGAGCCATTCTCTCTAATGGAAAGTGCAATAGTAAGGTACTTTAAATAGGCATTAATCCTCACAGTACATTTGCAAGTTAGGTAAACAACATGAAACGTAGAGCCATAATAAGCATTATCCACATTCATCCACCTTCACAGCCTGCAAAAACTAGAAATTACACATCACTAACAAAGGACATTTGCAAGAGGAATGGCAGGGATACTCAAAGTATGTTTCCTTTCTAGTTGTCCTACATACATGAATCAAAAAGAGTGCACAAAATAAAACATATTTTAATAAAATAAGAATGAATTATGATAAAATAATACAATCAATGCAATATGTCATGTAAGAGAAGAAATTACATTTTAGCCTGTATATTTACTAGGAATAGTTGGATATTAATACAACAAATATTTACCACCTATAATCCTATTGCATCAAAACCAAATTTCTTCTATACATTAATTGATTTATTTACCTATTTGTTTATTTAGTTGGGAGTTGAGCCACAATGATGGTACTTGGGTTCTACCACTGGTTTTGTTCTTGGAGTTACTCCATGTGGTAAATGCCATGCATTCTAAGGACTGTGCATTGGATGCATTGCAAGGGTTTGTTTTTTGTTTGTCTTGTTTTATTTATGTGTTTTTAATTTATTTATTATTTTAGTTTTGGTACCAACCTAGCTCTGCTATGTAGTTATCCCTGACTCTGTGCTCAGACATCACTTCTGGCAGGGCTCAGGGAAATATACGTGATATGTAGGATCTAACCCTGGTAAGTTGTGTGTATGACAGACACCATAACTATTGTACATTTGGAGAATAGCAAGGTGGGACACAGAGAGAGTACTATCATTCATATCCCTTTTAAGTTGGATTATAGTGTTGTCAATTGGAAGCCCAAATGACGCATGGAATGTGTAATTGTTTCACTACTACATTTTTAAGTCAAACCTTTTGGATCTGAGGCATATAAAGAAAACACATGAAAGCGTGGATTAATACAGAAAAAAAAGAATCATGCATTCCTGAAAAATTATGTGTTGCCTATTTATGTTATGAAAATTTTGTTTTTTTTCGGGTCACACTTGTCAGTTCTCAGGGTTTACTCCTGAATCGCCCCTTGTGGTCTCAGTCAGGTACCCCTCCTTATGGTCTCAGGGGCCATGTACAGTGTCCAGGCTCAAAGCAATGTCAGCAGCTTACAAGGCAAGTGCCCTCCCTGTTGCACCAACTTTCTGACTCCATGTGTCTATATTTTCATTTGGTAAATTTACAAACCTCATAATAATAATCCTTATATTATCAATTTCCCTAATATAAAGTTAAAACATAACCAAAATCAACATGAAAAATTCAACTTCAATCATCACTATGAAATTCAACTTAACCAAGTGAATTCACATGGTTAGTTTGGGATTTGTCTACAAAAAGTTCCATTGCATTTTATTTATTTTAAGTCTTATGAAAACATTAATCTCATTCCCGATTTGGTCAAATTCAGCTTTAAAGCAGTGTGATCAGTGTGATATATAGATAAGCAGAGACTACCTAGCTTACTTAACTGCATGAACCTTAATTCTGTATCTTCTCTGTACAATGCTTCTCTGCTGGATGTGAAAGTAAAGTAGTCAGGGTATCTGTGGAATAACTGGCGAAGAGCTATTGAGCTTCAAGTACACAGCTGAATTCAACCCTGAAGTGCCACACGACCAAACTGAAGTTTGATTAATGGGATCATGTCAAGTGGCAAGACTGCTGAGTGTTTGGATAGTGGAGTCCCAATTCTCTTCTCTAAGGAGCCTGTAAACTCAGCAACAGAATTACTCAGAAGCTTGTTCTTTTCTTTAGAACAGAAGTTTAGTGTACTAAAAATGCATCTGGGTTTCTCTTATTCAACTGATTTGGAGAATAGCAAGGTGGGCCACAGAGAGGTTATTGATCATGCATACCCTTTAAATATGGATTACAGAGTTGTCAATTGGAACCCAAATGATGCAGGGAATGTACAATTGATTCACTGCTACATTTTTTAAGTGAAATCTTTTGGATTTGAGGCATATAAACAAAAATAGAATAAGCAGGAAAAGACTCAATAAAATTAAAGTGGCTACACATGCATTAGAAAAACTAAAATTTGCCACAATGTAGAGAGAAAGATAGGCTAATAAGTACGGATATACCTAGAAATGTGCTCAATATCTCTATATAGAGAGAAAACAATTACTCACAAAAAATATGGGACATTTAAAAGTTCAACTCATCTAAGGAATCCTCGTAACACTTACACAAACTCCATCAACACAAATAATTGTTCTATTCAAATGGGGCTATACACTATTCTCAGGACATTCCTTCCTCCAACACTGAATCTTAGCACCAAGGATGATACTCCTGGTAAAGATCATACTACTTTTGTAAGTTTATGAGATTGGTTCTTTAATATTTTCTTCTACGTCATTGGTCATGTGAAATCACTTCAATTATTCGAGTCAGCAGAGGTCTGTTTGAAAACGTTCCATGTTGGTCTTTGCTCTCTCACTCTCCATAATATTATTTTAGTCCCATTTGTATTGTTAACTGGTGATGGGGAAGTAGATAATAAGTTCATCCCAAATACACCACTTTGGCATGTTATTAATTTTAGATTTTTTTATTTTTTTTGGTCACACCTGGCAATGCTCAGGGGTTACTCCTGGCTCTGCACACAGGATTTACTCCTGGCTGTGCTCAGGGGACCGTATGGGATGCCGGGAATAGAACCCGGTTGGCCGCGATGCAAGGCAAACACCCTACCCACTGTGCGATCACTCCGGCCCTTTCATTTTAGATTTAAAGTTGCTTAAGAAAAAGCAGTACAGGAAATGTGTTCTTGCCTTTTATTATGGTATTCAAAACAGCAGATCCATTTTCCAGGGAGGATATTATTTGCATGGTGAGAGAGGACTTAAAGACTTTCTTATCACTGTAGACAGAGAATTTGGGACCAAGACAGATCTGTAAACAAACTTGATTTTCTTTTCATTCATAGATCCAGACATTTTATTTTGTTCATTCTTCTTTGTCTAAGACTCTACAAATGTCCAAAACTGAATTCTTCTCTAAATCTGGCATTTCTGGACACTCCTATGGATATATGTACCTATTTTCACCCGTTATTGTGCCTTATCTATGTTCTTTCATCAAAATAAATTGGAATGTGTAAAGGGAAATGTTTGTGTTCTGTATTCATTATTTTAATGTGCATAGTATATGCTTTTATATGTTATACTGCATTACATATCTTGTATAATTTATAATGTATATGTGTTCACACATGTATTCTGTATACTTATATATTCTTTTATACTATATACTTATACATGCTTTTTAAAGTGCAGTTTAAAGTGTTTAAAGTGAAGAAGATATCAGCAATCAATGTTCAATATGAATGTAAAATGTTGCAGTATATTTAGATGCAGGAATATACTCTATGGCAGATAGTTATTTCTAAAGAAAGCAATGGGGATGAACTGGATTGCATGGAAATAATCCAAGACTAGGAGTAGAAAATTCATACATACTATTTCTCAAAAAATTTTCTCTAGATTGGTATGAATCACCATGAGATGACAGAAAATTCATACAGAGAAATTTGATAGGAAATCTCACTCACAGGCCCAGTTCTTTTGTTTACAAGCCATGTAACCTGGAATTAACAACAAAATCTACAGTTCAGAAAAGTGCCCAGGGAAAATATACCTTTGGAACTGCTTCACCCTCAAGGGACATTTCCTTGTTATAAGTTGGTCATATTATTTGAGAATTGTTGCATTTTTTATTATTTTGTCTCCAAGTTTCCAAAAAAAAAAGTGACTATACTTTGTCCATTGACTGCATTCTTTAAACTTTTTTTCTATAACCCTTCCTCCTAACATAGGCAGAGATTTGATGGAGGGAATGTGTGATTTCTTCAGTTATACTTGGAATTTTAGATTTTAAGAACTGAATGAAAATCAGTAACATCTGTGTAATTTAGGTACACCACACCTTAGTTATTTAATATCATATTTTAAAAATAGCAGTGATGTAAAATAGTATTGTTGGATAACAGAGCCTAGCCAGTTTGGGCTTTTTGCTGTTTAATCTACTTACAGTTTAAGCTATTTACATTTACTTAAGCCAGGGTCATGATAATGAGAGCTCTCTTCCCTATAAACACTGATGGAGACTATGGCAGTTACAGGAGTCATTTTGACTCTGAATTAATAACTTTTGAAATATTATTATAATCTCTACCATGATTTCAATGTTATCTAAATTGGGCACAATTCTTCTTAATACCTAATGGTCCCAGTGTTTGACAGTGAGAATTTACCAGGAAACCACCACCTTGGCATCTTTGAGACTACCATTTAAGATCAAAGGAGATATCATACTAGTTTGCCCTCAATAGGATAGCATAACCCTTTCAGTAAACAGAAGACAAGACACTGAGAATCACCCTGGTGCAGAATAGAAACAGAAAGACCTTGTGGGTACCATCTAGATTACATGAAATCCAAAATTTGAAACACAAAGTTATGATGTATTTCTCCCCATGAATATATATCCGTTAAGACATATTACTTTATTCACCCCCTCTCCAGTATTTTGGCATAAGAGATCATCTCATAGGAAGGGAATAGGCCCTGGTATGATCATTTGTTTAGACCTGAAACAGAGGTGTGATATCACATAACATCGACACCTCCATGGTGATTCATTTATATTTGCTTACACAACCCATCCTGAAGATTGGAGTCTGGCTTTTGAGAACATAAAGGGATTGACTTGGGGGATGTCCATCAATTTTGGTCAGAGTTCTGGGTCCGAATGCATAGTCGGAGTTCTGGCCATGGGCTAGAGGTCTGGGGAATCACATTATCTTGGATTGTCGTGGCAGAGCTTGTTCTGTTATTGATAATTTGTAAAAGCCTTGGGAACTGTGCTGGGTTCCTGAGTTTTCGGCCACTCTTTGCTGGCCTTGGAGGTAGAAGAGAACATATTTTCTGATATTTTTTGGGGATTCAGTGGATCCCCACCAGAGTATAAGTAATATAGAGGTTTAAAAATGCCCCTAACACCTGCCATTTTATAAAATACATTTTTTCTTTTTTTTTTTTGGTGGGGTAGGGTAAGCTCCATGAAATGCTTTGGGGGCCACTTGTCATGCCAGGGATTCAATCTTAGGTTAAATCAATGCCATTTACAATAAATACTTAACCTTTGTACCATCTCTCTAACATAAAACTTGTATTCCATATGTGCTCCCAGTAAAAAGGAGCTTATACTTTGACACTGATGAATTTAAGGTCTGAGAATAATAAAATATTTCTTCTGGGCAAGCATTTGTCTAAAATATCCCCTCACCTAAGTAAAATAGAGAGTCTCTCCACAATGACTTTGTGTTTTGTCCGAAGGAAGGTCAGAAAACGTTGGCCTAATGTGGGGAAGAATAATAAATATTTGAATTTTCCAAGTGCTGACTCTTTGCCTGACATTTCCTTAAATAATCTATAAAGTTCATAACTAACTGGTGAAGTTGATAGTATCTTGTATTTATGGAGAAGAAAAGCCACAAGCCCAGAGGTTAATTAAGTTGTTGGAGGTCACATATTGAGTAATTAACAGGATTTGAATTTTAACCCAAGTGAAGGAAAGAGAATTCATCCAGGTCTAAATGTACCCTGCTGGGGCTTGAAAGACTGAGAAAGCTGACCCTTGCATAATCCTTTGATCCAGACTTTAAAGAATGTTTTTAAAATGTGTACCAAGATTTTCAGTACTAATTATAATGAGGGGACATTCAGAAACATAAACAAGGCCTCAGAAAATGTAAAGTGATAAGAAACATACTCAAACCCAGAGTAAATAAAGTGAGGTGAGGACTTCTTCAATCGACAGATTGAAGACATCATCTTCAATCTACGGTTTTGCCTGACCAATGTTCTTGTCATCCAAAATTCCAAACAGGATCAGACCACTGTCCCCTTCATGTAAAATTCTACTTCATGCAAAGGGGAGAAAAGGCTAAAAAGTTTAACAAGAGAACTCACAGAAAGACCACAAACTGGGAACTCTTTGGCACCATTGCGGCAATATGGGGACATACCATCATTGATGACATCAATGAAGAATACAACCGACTGGTCAGCACCGACATTTTTGTGCGAAAATGCCTAGAGAGAAAAAAAAAAACCAAAAAGGACGCCTGTCTTCAAAAAACCCTCAAGCTCGTTCACCAACATGGCAAGGAGCTAGCCTCAGGCAACCAAATGCTAATGACCAAGCTTGCAAAGCAGTGCAGAGAAGTGATAAAGGAAGACCTCAAAGAGAGAAGAGCAGAAATACTGGAAGATGCAGCAGAACCTGTGAAAAGCATTCACAACACCGCCTGTCCTTAACCAACTATAAGACCAAGATGACTGCCCTCCATTGTCCTGATAGATCTATCACATCTTCCAGAAAGGCAATGGAGAAGATTATCCATGGTTTCTACTCAGATCTCTTTGATAGCCACGTCCACCTGCCCACATACCAAATTCCGCATGATGGATATATTGTTCCCAACATTCTCCCTTCTGAAATCTGACACACCATTTCATCGGTAAAGAAGGGAACAGCACCAGGCTCAGACAAAGTCAGACCCGAACAACTAAAGAATCTGCCTTCAGTACTCATCAATACACTGGCTTAGCTCTTCACATGCTACCTGTCCGAATGCAAGGGGCCCTCCCAATGGAAAACCAGCAGGACAGTTCTACTGTTTAAGAAGAGAGATATCATGACATAGGCAACTATCACCCCATCTGCCTGTTGCCTGTCATCTACAAGCTGTTTACTAGAGTCAACCTGAACAGGATTGGCAGAACATTGGATGAAGTACACCATTCGAGCAAGCTGCCTTCCAAAAAGGATTCAGCACAATCAACCATATCCACACTGTAACCAAGCTCACTGAAGTTTGTAGGGAGTTCAAGATGCCGTTCTGTCTCACATTCATTAATTTAAAGAAAGCCTTTGATTCTGTGGAGAGTGAAGTGGACATTGAAGCCCCTAGCCAAACAGGGCATTCAAACTCAATACATCAAGATCCTTTGTGAGCTGTATTATGGATTCACCACAAGGATCTCATCATTCTACAAAGAAGTGATCATTAATGTGAAAAGAGGGGTTCGGCAGGTGATAACATTTCATCAAAACTCTCAGCACCACCCTTGAGAACATCATGCAACAATTAGAATGGGAAGGAATGGGTGTGAAGATAGACGGTCAGCAACGACACCACCTCCGCTTCACTGATGACATAGTTCTTTTTTTTTTTTTGCTTTTTGGGTCATACCTGGCAATGTTCAGGGGTTACCCCTGGCTCTGCACTCAGGAATCACTCCTGGCGGTGCTCGGGGACCATATGGGATGCCGGGATCGAACCCGGGCCGGCATGGGGCGGCTGCAAGGCAAATGCCCTACCCGCTGGGCTATCGCTCTGGCCCCTGATGACATAGTTCTAATAACACCAACCATTAGTCAAGCGGCACAAATGTTGGCTGACTTTGACCGAGAATGTGAAAAGATAGGTCTAGAGCTGAATCTCAACAAAACTATGTTCATGAAAAATGAACTAGTTCCAGAGGCCCCATTCACTGTCAATGGAACAGACATCTCTGAATGCGAAGTTATGTGTACCTAGGTCGAGAAGTCAAACAACCTAAAACCTGAGCTGCACAGGAGGAAGAGAGCAGCATGGAATGCCTTCAAAAGCATCGAAGAAATAGCTAAAAAGACAAAGAACCTCTGCCTCCTGGCATGTCTCTTCAACTCCACCATTCTCCCTGCATTAACATATGCCTCAGAGTCCTGGGCCCTAGGAAAGCAGGATGAGAATGCTATTCATGTCTCCCAAAGAGCTATGCTTGGAATATCAAGTCTTACTCAATTGAAAGAAGCAATCCGGAGTTCTGTCTTCCGTCGCTGTTCCAGAGTCAGGGACGCTGTTTGTTTGCCAAGGCATCGGAAATCAGATGGGCTGGACATGTAATGAGATTTGGAGATGACCGCTGGACTAGAGCCGTTAAAGACTGGATCCCAAGGGATGTCAAAAGATCACATGGCCACCCACCTGCAAGATGGTCAGACTTCTTCAAGATTCTGAACAAACAGTTTGAGGCTCTTCATATTCCTGAAGCAACCAGATGCCATTGGGCTACACTGGCACGTGATAGGGTCAAATGGAAATGTTATGGGTGCCCGCTTGAGCAAATCAATGAATAATGGAATGTCAAGTGATGATCAAGTGAGGACCGAGAAGTAAATGGAGGCTGTGAAGAAAAGGCACATGAAGTTAGTCAACACAGAGAAAGCTACAGAGACTGTCAAAACTGTCTTCTTGTTTATGACTTGCTTCTCTTTCTGGTGGCATAATTCCTAAATTTTGAATATCTATATTATTTTCCTTTGACTAAAGTAACCTTTCAGTATATGAAAAAAATTCTATTCTCTCAAATATCTAAGGGGGCAGAAGCCCAAATCAGTCATCCGAAGAATGAGAAACTCGGGAAGCAGGTCATGTTTCCTGAAGAATTCACTCTAATCTCTTTTCTATCATCACATCACTTTTTTTTGTATCTTTCCACTTATGATCACTTAATCACTCATGAAAATATTTTGCTTTTGTTTTTAGGCAATCAAGTTTGAAAATACAGGTCCTTAGACAGGATGACTTAACTAAGTAGTTGCTTTATTTGAGAATAGCAATGTAAGTTAGGGAAACTGGAATATGGGGTTTCCTTAAGTAGAATGCCTAGGAAAGGTGAGAAACCTTTAATTTATTTTTTAAGGCTCAAGGGTAAGATCAAGAAACTGAGTGAGAGTAGGATATTTGAAAGGATGCTCTTTTGTATAACCTTAGTGCATATCCTTTGTGCATATCTTACTCATCCTCAGAATTTCTTCTCTGGAGCCATCTCTGTTCTAATCTCTCTATTCCCTTCCTGTCCATGTGGATCAGCTTCTTTGTATGGGTCTCCAACTTCTTCAGGGACTTTGAGCAATGAGGTTATCTGGCTGCTTCCTGAGGCATAGAGATCTGTTTAGAAGGAATTTTTCCTTGCTCTCAGTCTTGACTGCCTGAGCACAATAATCTGAGCCATCATAACAAAAAATACACTTGATCACTATAAATATAAACATAAACAAGGCTTCACAAAATACAACAATAGGTGCTTTCCTGTGGCAGTGCAGATTGTTTCCTCATCTTTGGTTACTGGGATTCAATCCTTAACTTACCTACCTCTGGTCGGAGAGCTGCAATCTCTGCTTGAGCTCTCTGATTCCTGAGATGACGCAGGACCTTTGGGAAATCCCAAAACAATCTCCTTTTCAACCTTTACAATCTTGTAGGAAAGCTGCTTCATTAGTCTGTTTTCAGTGTTAACATTTTACCTGGAGTCCACTCATCTATGTGTCTTTAACCAAAGAGAATTGAACATCCCTCTCTTGTTACTTCTAGTTAGTCCAAGAAGAAAGCAGAGTTGAAGAAAATATTTGCACTCTGCATCCTAGAATTATTTCTCAGGCTGTACTAGGCAATTATGCCTAAAAGTTTTGATAACAGCATTGTGACAATAGTAGCAACCTTGATCCGACTTCTCACCCTCCAATGGCTACTACATTTTGGCATGCAAATAACTATAAATATCTTTCTTACTCTTTTGAGGCATATATATCTGCTTGGTTATTTTCAGTCCGACTGAATTATTTGGTTTATAGATTAAGTTTTTTTTTCTACCTTGTCATTTATGACATCATTGTTAGTGCTTTGGGTTTCCTAAAAAACTCTAAAAATACAAAGATTTCCATATATCCAGGGAGGATGTTGTGACTCTGTATGTATGTCTAAGAGAAGTGTTATAAAAATGTCTCCTTGAGGCCTAGAATGTTAATGTAATCTTGTCAGTGGCCAATCAGATTTGATCCCCAGCACCTCATATGGTTCCCTCAAACATTGTTAGAAAAGATCCCTGAGAACAGAACCAGGAATAAACCCCGAGCATGGCTGTGTGTGGAATTCTCATAAAGCAAACCCCTCCAAAACCCAGAAGTAAATAAAATAATGCCACCTCAGATAAATTTTGTTTTTGTCTAAAGCAAAGAGTTCCAGAGAATAAATGATTATGCACCTCAAACTAGCAAAAAAAACACTGAGGGCTAATGAAGAAGCTAGTTAATTTTTTTTTTAATTTGAAATTTTCAAAATTTCAAAAAAATTTGAAATTTTCAAAATTTCAAAAAAATTTGAAATTTTTTATACATTTTTCTCTGTAAGGTATATCAGGAATACAGACGACATCATTTAAGGTGGCATCAAGTAACCTGTTATAATAACCAAATGACAAATAGATAGTTGGTCAATATTATTTTAATAATATATCATTTTAATTGCATATATGTAGAGAGAGTGTTTTCTTTTTTTGTTAAATAGGGTAGACATACAGAAACATGTACAAATATTCTAAAGAAAATGGCATATTGTATGTATATATAATTTTATCAAGAAATTGAGAATAGAGGTAGAAAGAGCATTAGGCTTCTTGATACCAATCTTCCTGATGTGGGAACCAGTGCTTACATCTATTTTCATATGTGTGCATTATCCAAAATAAAGGCTAGATTTCTGTGGATAAAATTTAGATCATTGCCGGATGTGAGCCATAAAGCAAAAATAAATAAAAATACCTTTAAAAAATAAGAAATTTTGTTCTTAATTCATTGGGACCAAGTGAAATACTGACATAAAATACATATTTTACTGAACTGCCATCTCTTCCTCTGTATCTCTTTGCAACTTTACTTTGTCATGCTTCAGGTAAAATCTCAAAGTTAAAATCATCTTTTACCTCATTCAACTAGGGTTTGAGGAATTATCACAACTATCATGTGCTTCTCAAGAAACAACGTTGTGTCCTTCTAGGTATTTATTTCAAATGCACACATCAATGCTTGTCTGGGGCTAATTTAAACTCTTAGCATCTTGCTCCAGGCATCCCTAACATTTCATTCTGAAACACAAAGTTTTATTTTCATCCATGCAGTGTGGTATTTCAACTTATTTAGCAACATCTACAAATTCTGTTCAAGAAGTCTTAAAACCTCTCATCCCCCTAGACTCTGTGACTACTGCACCACCCATGGAACCCCCTCCCACATCTCAAAACTCAAAAGCACGTGTCTGCACAAGCTGCTTACTATTTGTATTACATGAGGTACCAGTGAGCATTTGTCCCTACATTCCTTGCCAACCCATTCCAAACTCTGCAAACAACCCAGACACCTACTAACTGTACCATCTAGCCACTGCAGAACACACATTTGCAACCTATGATAGTCATAATGGTAAAGCAACATAGAATTCCATCAAGCTCAGTGAGTGAAGTCACTAGCCCAGATGAGCCAAGCAATAATGGTGAGCTATATAAACTCTCTGACAAGGAATTTTGGAAGGAATTATTAAGGATGCATAAGGAACTCAAAGAAGCAATGGAATACAAAATCCAAAAGCACAGAGTGCTTAAACAGAAAGATGGTACAAAATCCCATGACAATAATCTCTTTTAATGTCAATGGTCTAAATGTACCAATAGAGACACAGAGTGGCAAAATGGATTAATATATGAACCCAACATTCTGCTGCCTACAAGAAACACATCTGAATAATCAGTGCAAACACGAACTCAAAGTCAAAGGCTGGAAGACAATTCTCCAAGCAGACACCTCATCTAAATAGGCCAGTGCGACTGTACTAGTATCAGATAATATAGACATCAGGCTGAAAAAGGTTAAAAGGGACAATGAAGGCCATTTCTTATTAATTAAGAGGTATGTATATCAGGAAGAAATTACACTACTACACATATATGCACCCAACGAGCGACCAGCAAAATGCTTGAAACAACTGCTCATAGACTTCAAAGAAGATATTAACAGTAACACAATAATAGTTGGAAACTTCAACACTGCTTTATCAACTGCAGATACATCGACAAGAATGAAACTCACCAAAAAAATACTGGCCCTTCAGAGAGATGCAGAGACAGAGAGAGAGACAGAGAGAGAAAGAGAGGAAACTGGGGTACCTGCTATTAAGGCAGCATGGGGGGGTGGGCAGGAGGGGGGTGGGGGACATTGGTGGTGGAAATGGGGCATTGGTGGAGGGATGGGTGCTGGTATACTGTATTACCAAGAACCAATTATGATCACCTTTGTAATTGTATGTTTCGCTGTGGTATAATAAAAAATTAAAAATAAAAAAAAAATACTGGCCCTTAAGGAAACAATGGAAGCAAGAGAGGTGGTTGATATATACAGGGCTTTTCATCCCAAAAAAGCTTAATACACATTTTTCTCCAGTGCACAAGAACATTCTCGAAGCTAGACCACATGCTGAAGCACAAACATACCTCAATAAAATAAAAAAAGATAGAAATTGTGTCAAATATCTTTTCAGACCATGATACACGGAAAATGGATGTTAGCCATATACAGAAACAGGGAGTAAAAACAAACACCTGGAAACTGAACAGCTCATGGCTGAACAACTAATGGGTCATAGAAGAAATCAAGCAGGAAATCCAAACAACCTAAAAAAAAATGAAAATGAAAACACCAACTATGAGAACTTGTGGGACACAGCAAAAGCAGTGTTAAGAGGAAAGTTCATAGCTCTGCAAGCATTCATCAGGAAAAAAAAGAGGGGCCCATATAAATTACCTAACTTCACAGTTCAAAATATAAGAAAAAGACCAAAAAAAAGGAGCCAAACTCAGGAAGACAGAAGAAAATAATAAAACTTAGAGAGGAAATCAATGAGCTGGAAACCAAAAAAAAAAAAAAAAAAAAAGTAGTGAAACCAAGAGCTGATTTTTTTTTTAAATAAACAGATCGACAAACCACTGAAAGACTTGTAAGGACAGGAAAAGAGAAAACCCAGATAAATAGAATCAGAAATGAAAATTGGGACATCACAACAGAAAACACAGAAATCCAAAAGACCATCCGAGTTTAATTTGTGAGTCTCTATGCCATAAAACATGAGAACATCGAAGAAATGAATTCATTCCTGAACTCCTATAACCTCCTACGTCTGGAACAAGAAGACTTGAAATACCTGAATAAGCCTATCAACAAGCCTATCAACATCAAGGAAATTGAAACAGTAATTAAAAGTCTGCCCAAACACAAAAGCCAGGTCCAGATGGATACACTAGTGAATTCTTCCAAATGTTTAAGGAGGACCTACTGCCAGTCGTTTTCAAGCTCTTTCAGGAATTAGAAGAAACAGAAACACTCCCAAACAGCTTCTACAAGGCATATATCTCCCTGATGCCCAAACCAGGCCAAGACAGCACAAAGAAAGAAAACTACAGACCAATCTCCCTAATGAACACAGGTGATGAGATATTCTTTTTGTTTCTTTTTTGGGCAATGCTCAGGGTTACTCTTGGCTCTGCACTCAGGAATTACTCCTAGTGGTGCTGGAGGGACCATATGGGATGCCAGGGATCGAACTCGGGTTGGATGCATGAAGGCAAATGCCCTACCCGCTGTGCTATCGCTCCAGCCCCCAAGAGATCTTCAACAAAATACTAGCAAGTAGAATCCAAGGACTCATCAAAAATATTATACATCATGACCAAGTAGAATTCATCCTGGGCATGAAAGCATGGTTCACATTTGCTAGTCAATCAACATAATACATCATGTCAATAAGAGAAAAAAATTAAAACCATATGATCATATTAATAGATGCAGAAAAACATTTGACAAGGTCCAATAACCTTTAATGATTAAAACCCTCCGAAAAATGGAAACTGAAGAAACCTTCCTTAATATAGTCAAAGCATCTACCAAAGGCCACTGCAAGTATGATTAAATCAGGAAAAATTGAAAGCCTTCCCTCTAAGATCAGGGATAAGAACAGGTTGCCCACTCTCACCTCTTTTATTCAGTATAGTACTGGAAGTAATTGCCATAGCAATCAGAGAAGAAAAAGGACATTAAGGGCATCCAGATAGGCAAGGAAGAAGTCAAGTCATCACTTTTTGCAGATGACATATTATACCTACAAACGGCTAAACTCTTTACCAAAATATGCCTAGAAACAATAGATACTGATAGTATAGTGTCAAAGTGTAAAATCAATACCCAAAAAGTCAGTGACTTTCCTATATACAAACAACAAAAGAGAAGAAAGGGATATAAGAAAACAATTCCATTCAAAATTGTGCCACAGAAAATCAAATACCTAGGAATCAGCTTAACCACGTGTGTAAAGGACCTGTACAAAGAAAACTACAAGGCACTGCTTCAAGAAATAAGATGACATAAGGAAATGAAAACACATTCCTTGTCCAGGATGGGTAAAATCAACATTGTCAAAATGGTAACACTCCCTAGGGCCTTGTATATATTCAATGCGTTACCTATAAGAATACCCATGACATTCTTTAAAGTAATTGACCAAGCACTCCTAAAATATGTATGGAATAATAAACCCCCCACGATTAGCTTAAGCAATACTTATGAAAAAGAAGATGGGAGGCATCACCTTTCCCAACCTCAAACTGTACTACAAAGCAGTAGTAATTAAAACAGCATGGTATTGGAATAAAAAAGAGACCAGTGGACTTATTGAATAGAGTTGAGTATCCTGACACCCATCCTCAAACACATGATCATTTACCCTTCGATAAAGGAGCAAAAAGTACAAAATGGAGCAAGGAAAGCCTCTTCAACAAGTGGTGCTGGGTAAACTGGGAAGGTACAAGTAAAATAATGAATTTGGACCTCTCTATCACCATGCACAAATATCATATCAAAATGGATTAAAGATCTCAATAGCAGACATGAATCCATAAACTACATTGAAAAAATATAGGAAAAATCCTCCACCACATTGACGCTAAAGGCATCTACAAAGATGAAACACCACTAAACAAAGCAAGTACAAGCAAAGATAAACATATGGGACTACATGAAACTAAAATGCTTCTGCACCTCAAAAGAAATAATGACCAAGATACAAAGAGAGTCCACAGAAAGGGAATGAATATTCACACAATACCCAACTGATAAAGAATTAATATTCAGGATATATCAGGCACTGGTAAAACTTTACAAGAAGAAAACAACCAACCCTATCAAAAAAATGAGAAGAAGAAATTAACAGAAACTTCGACAAAGAAGAAATTTGAATAGCCAAAAGTCATATGAAAAACACTCATCATCAGTAATTATCAGAAAGATGCAAATCAAAACAACAATGAGATATCATCTCACACCACAGAGACTGGCACATATTCAAAAGGTCACGAAAACCAGTGCTGGCTTGGATGTGGGGGGGAAAGTGGATTCTCATCCATTTTTGGTGGAATGTCAACTGGTACAGCCTTCTTGGAAAAAAAAATATGGACATTCCTACAAATACTAGAAATTGAACTCCCATTTTGTCCAGCCATACCACTCCTGGGAATACAACCTGGGAAGCCAAAAACACACAACAGAAACACCATCTGCACTTTTATTTTCATCCAGCACTGTTCACAATAGCCAAAATCTGGAAACAATCAGTGTCCCCTAGAACTGATAACTGGATAAAGAAACATTGGTATATCTACACAATGGAATCCTATGCAGCTGTTAGGAAAAATGGAGTTATAAAATTTACCTATTGTGGATGGATATGAAAAGGATTATGTTGAGTGAAATTAGCCAGAAGGAAAGAAGACAGATATAGAATGACTGCATTTATTTGCATGATACACATATATATATATATGCATAGATACATATATCCATCTCTATCTCTACCTCTATCTCTATCTATCTTTATCTCTATCTCTATCTCTATCTCTATCATCTCTTTCTCTATCTCTATCTCTGACTCTGTCTATATCTCTATATCTATCTCTGTTTCTGTCTCTATCTCTATTTCTATATATTTATCTCTATCTCTATCTATAATATGAAACCAACATCCAAGGTCAGTAGAAATATGGATCAGGAGGCCTTTCAAAGGTGACTCTACCACAAACATTGGGAGTCAGAGGTTAGGTAAGATGAAGAAGGGAACAGTGTGCTAATAATTGTCAAAAGTGATAATATCAGCCTAGAATTGAGCACTGAATACAGGAAAAAAGATATATATGATAACCTCTAAATGTATATGTTGTAATTCACAATGTTAAGAGATGAGAGAGAGAGAGAGAGAAAAAAAGAGAGAGAAGGGAGAAAAGAACCTGTCATAGTCAGGCTAGGGGAGGGGGAGGGAATTGGGGACATGGAGGTGGGAAATGGGCACTGTCGGGGGATGGGCACTGGAACACTGTTAGAGCGAAACCCAAACATGAACTTCTTTGTAATTGTATATTTCACGGTGGTATAATAAAATCTTTTAAAAATTAAGAAAATTTTAAAAAAGTTAAAAAGCCACCCATATTACGATATAAAATGTCTTAAATAAAAACTTTCACATAATTTGTGTTTAAAAAAGTAGAACTTGAGAAACAATTGGTTCAGGCATTGAGTAAATTCAATTATAATCAATAGTGAATAAAAATATCAAGTACTTATATGAAAAGTTAGCATTTAAGTAATCATGACAGCTTTTCTCTGTTGCCTGAATTTCAGCAACTAATGTGGAACATACTTAGCAACAACAAATAAAGATTTACAAGGGAATATAGGCAAAAACAGTATAGAATCTGGGTATTCAGTCAATAGGGCAAATGGAGCTTTGACAGAGAGATGGATACCAGAAAGAATTGAAGTAGAAGCATGCAACACCCGTAATACCCAGGGCAGAGTAACCATTACAGTTCTAGTAGTTTGTGGAGGAAAATTATGTAAATAAATCAAAAGTACTAACTTGTTACTGAATGGATGTTTAATTAACATTAATTCAGATCTAACTTAGAATCAGAGTGGAAGAAACTGATTGGAAGCAAAGCTGCATAGTTTGATGTTCCCACAATAAACACAGACAAGTGATTCATAGAAAATTTGCTCTTCAACTTTTCATTAAGAACTCTTTAAAGTTTCTGAAGTGTTACAAAAGACACTTCAAAATCCAAAAATTAATAGAGATCTATTTTTTTATAATATCAGTAGGAATGTTAGAAAAATGTTATAAATTGCATCTTATTCAACTTATATGAGAAGTAAAAATTATGAGGTCTGCATAAGATTTAGAAAGATAAACCACTAAGAAAATTTGGGACTGTCTTCAATTGACATACTTGGGTTCTTTAACTTTTCTTTTTTCTTTTTTTTATTTTATTTTTTTTTGGTGGTTTTTTTTTGGGTTCTTTAACTTTTCTTTGTTTTGGGCCACACCTGTAGGTGCTCAGTGCGTACTGCTGGCTCTGCATTCAGTAATCACTCCTGACTGCTGAGAGTAGGTTGGGGTTTTCAGGATCTAACTGTTTACATGCAAGACAAGCACCTTACCTCTGTACTATCTCTCTGACCTCCCATACTTTGGTTCTCCTTATAAACAATTACAACAGTTTAGTATCTATTCATCTAAATGATCTTATATTGAATTCTGTGTATTTGAAAACATAGGGGCTAAGTTTCTACAATAATAATTGTAAAGTCATTCTGAGACCTTCTGACAGTATGGACAATGTGATGCAGTTATATGGGAAAATAAATTATGTTTTTTTGAATAAGGAAGAAGATAAGGTCAAGAAAAGAAAAAAGAACTCTATAAATAACATTGGCATATAAAGGAGCAAAATATTTACCCTTTAGTACAACATATTTGGACAAAGACCTTTTACTTAATAAACACTCAAAAAGTTGGGTGGTGGACAGTTTAATACAATGAAAGTAAAGCCTTAGACTCTGACCACAGAATTAGAGTGAGGGTTCAGGATCATAAGGACTGCGTCAGAGAGCTGTTCTTTGAAAGATATAGTGTGATACCTTGCACCATAAAATATATATGTACAATTATACATATATATTATACATATGTATGTATATGAGACTTCCCTTGCGTCAGAACTCCACCCAGCAGACCAGCCTATCACAGCCTGGCTCATCGAGATCCACCCTGCTGCAGTCTTTTTTAAATCTGGCCCAGGTATGCTGATCCAGAGACTCACAGACATGGGGCAGAGCTGCTACTGGCTCTCCCTGTGTCCCAGCCACTCATGAGGTGTCCGGGAGGGATAGTGGGTTCTAGCCCTGGCCCGCTACCCCAGCAGAGCCTCACAACAAGCCAGAAGACCCCCCCACTCCATGAGGACCTCCATTTTCCACATCCGGACTTCCCTCTCGTCAGAACTCCACCCAGCAGGCCAGCCTATCACAGTCCGGCTTGCGAGGCTGCAAGAGGCCACATGTTTCATCAACTAATGCTGGATTTGGAGATGACTACATGAGTATGCTACCCACATAGCAGAGCCTGGCAAGCTACCCGTATCGTATTTGATATGCCAAATACCAGTAACAATTATAGACCTCATTCCCATGACCTGATGGAATGGTTTGAGACTCTTTATGTTCCTGGAGCAAGCAGGTGCCCTTGGGCTCTGCTAGCATGTGAGAGGACATATGGAGATGTTACTGGTGCTCGCTCGAGCAAATTGACGATGAATGGGAAGACAGTGATACAGTGATACAGTGAAGGCAATGTTACCTAAAAAATTAAAATGATAAACAGGTGACTAAAAGAAACAACTTGATATTAGAAACATCTTGATATTAAAAGAATAATAAATTAAATAAAAGAAACATCTTGTATTAAAAGTTATTTATTATTATTAAATAATAAAAGGAACATCTTGATATTAAAGGTGCCATAAGCCTCTTTAACCTTTTTGGTTGTCAGTGCATTTCCTAAAAATTTTCCATGGAAAAGGAAAACTTAAAAAATGTCTAGCATAGGGCCAGGGCAGTAGCACAGGGGGTGGGATGTTTGCCTTGTTCACCTACCCCAATCTGATAATAATAAAGGTAAACATGGGAAAGGGCATTTCTCTGGAATCCTTCTTCTAGAAACCCCTACTATAAACTGGGAATTTCCATGCCTTCCCTTCCTCATTCTGAAATTCACCATTCAATCGCAGTTCCTTAATGTCAGTTCTGACTTCTTGAGGAAAAGAACCTGAGACATTCAACCACTATAACACTGATGATGCACATACCATCACTACACTACTCTCTAGAATGCAGAACTTTATCTCCTTAGTATTTGTACCACACTACCTGCTAGGGAAGTTGTCTCTCTTTCAGGATGTATCATTACCTGTGCCATGAATGTCTACCTTTACTTTCTGAGTATGGTAAGTTTTTTCACCAACTCACGTATAGCCCTAGTAAAATGCCACTTAAAAGTGTAAATTAAAAACTGAGACCAGAAAAAACACTTTCATACTCATTCTCATAGCACCTCTGTCCACAATATTTAAGAAATGGGATCAACCCAAATGTCCAGAGTCAAAGGATTGGATAAGCAGAAATTATCTCAGAAGCATACTGTGCTACAAGAAATATGTTCTTTTACCAACATGTACAACATAGTTGGGGAGCAGTCTATAAAATGATAGATTAAAATTACTAATTGGCAAGAAAAAATATCTTTTCATATGCTTACATAGAATTTTGCAGGCAAATGTAATTCAAGGAGGTAGTTGGAATAAGAAAAGAGGTAGTGAACAAAATACTTATAGGAAAAGAAATGTTGCTTATAAATGATAATGGCCATTAGAGAACGGATGGCAGAGATGGTAGTTTGTGACACTGTCTATATAAGTTTGATGCTTATTTATCTCTGGTAATAAGGGCAATCTTTCCCACTTGAGAAACCCAGACAGACAAGATTCATGACACTTGAGTTCTCTTAAGACTCTGTAAAGGGAGGAAAGTTCTATTTTTCCAAAGCCGTCAGCTTAAAATAAATGTTATGGTATAGTGGTGTGTTCTGGGCCAATTGAATAAAACGGACTATTATTAAGCCTTAAAAATAAAAGAATCCTGTAACAACGTGGATGTTGTGATACAAGATACAATATGTATGAATCTTATAACTCTTTATGAAGTAGCTCATATATAAAACAAAACAAAATAGTTATAGAACAATTATAGTACAATAATTAAATGATATGAATGTTTTTCCAGAGCACATCATATCTAATATATTATCTATGTACCTCAACATAGTTATTTGCCTCCAGTTTTATAAAAAAAAGACAGAATATTTCTTATTGTTGTTCCTTTAGTAGCTATCTGCTGTACATTTGAGATCAATTTCTAGCATGACTCATTCTAGTCTCTGGACATACCTGTACCCACCTTATTCCTTCGCCGACTTTATAATAAGACTAGCTTTGGAATGAAGGTTTTGCCATAATTTGGTGAAAAGAAATCAGAAATACAAGGTCAACACTTTCCAGGGTAACTCCAGATTTTATCATCTTTGGAAATGCTCATGTTCTATCAGAATTTAATTGAAAGAGAAGAATATGTTTTTAGTGCAAATTATTGAGGAGAAAAAGAAACAGTAATGAAAGAAAAAAAGTTTTACTTTTATAATTACTCTTCTCAATTGTTGCTTTATTTTTTATTTTTTAATCTTCCTATACAATCATGTGGTAGCATTCCTTGTTTCATTTCTTAATTCTATTAAGACTTTAAATATTCTTTTCCTGTATTGTGTTCTACTTTTATATAAAGACCTAAATGTTGATTGGTATATGAACATAGCAGTGTCTTTCTGTGTGCTTCGTTTGTTAAAGAGTGTTTGTGTGTGCGTGTGTATTTGTTGTATGTGTGTGTGTTTGTATGTGTGTATGGGTGTGTGTGTGTTTGTATGTGTGCGCATGTGTGTAACAAGCTGGAAGATAGGGACTTTAATAAATTATATTAGGAAAAGTATTGTCTGAAACCTAAACCAGCCCAAAGGCATTAAAGTCTTTGACACAAAGACCTATCACAATAACCTAGAAAACTATTGACATGCAAAATTCCAGTCAGAAGTAAGGAGGATTCTAGAGATAGGAGGTGACTGGACTCTCTGGGAAGGAGGCTTCACCACTGGAACAAAGGCCATTTGGAAAATAACAAAAGATATTCAGTGCTTGAAGCTCTCCTCTTTGAAAACCACCCAACCAATGACCTGGGATTTGGAGAGCTGCAGTTTGGGGAAATTGTATGCAAACTTACTTGCAGAGGAAAAGGGGCCTCCAGGGCTTCCATTTACCCTATACTTTCTTTTGTTTTTATCTTTGCTCTTTGGTCACTTTTTTTTTCTCTTTTATTTTTTATTTTACAAAGGTGTTCATAATTGGTTCTTGGTAATACAGTATTCCAGCACCCATCCCTCCACCAGTGCCCCATTTCCACCACCAATGTACCCCACCCCTCCCGCCCCCAGGCCGCCTTAATAGCAGGTACCCCAGTTTCCTCTCTTTCTCTCTCTATCTCTCTCTCTGTCTCTGCATCTCTCTCTCTCTCTTATTTTACACATTGTGGCTAGCCCTGCAGATATTTAGAGTTTATCACTTAAGTCTCTTTGTGCATATTCAGTGGTGAGTTTTAATCTGCCATTACCATTTCCCACATTTAGTAAAACACTGGTATCTATTTATATCCTATTAATGAATGCAGTCATTCTATATCTGTCCTTTTCCTTCTGACTAATTTCACTCAGCATGATAGTCTCCATGTCCATCCATTTGCAGGTAAATTTCATAATTTCATCTTTTCTGACAGCCACATAGTATTCCATAGTGTAGATGAGCCACAGTTTCTTTAGCCAGTCCTCTGTTCTTGGGCATTTAGGTTGTTTCCAGATTCTAGCTATAGTGAATAGCGCAGAGATGAATAAAGAAGTACAGATAGTGTTTCTGCTATGTGTTTTCGGTCTCTAGGGTATATTCCCAGGAGTGCTATTGCTGGATCAAATGGGAGCTCAATATCTAGCTTTCGGAGGGAATGCCCATATTGTTTTCCAAAAGGGCTGGACCAGTCGGCACTCCCACCAGCAGTGGATGAGAGTCCCTTTTTCCCCACATCCACGCCAGCACCGGTTGTTCTTGCTGTTTTGGATGTGTGCCAGTCTCTGTGGGGTGAGATGGTATCTCATTGTTGTTTTGATTTGCATCTCCCTGATGATTAAAGATGAAGAGCAGTTTTTCATATGCCTTTTGGCCATTCGAATTTCTTCTTTTTGGAAGCTTCTGTTCATTTCTTCTCCCCATTTTTTGATGGGGTTGGCTGTTTTCTTCTTGTGGAGTGCTACCAGTGCCTGATATATCCTGGATATTAACCCCTTGTCATCTCGATATCAGACATGAATCTATAAGGTACATCGAAGAAAACATAGGAGAAACGCCTACGACATCGAAGCGAAAAGTATCTTTAAAGATGACACACCACTGACCAAGCAAATGGAAGCAATGATAAACAAATGGGATTATATAAAATTGAAAAGCTTCTGCACCTCAAAAGAAACGGTGACCAACATACAAAGACAATCCACAGAGTGGTCACTTTTTTAAAACCTAAGAAAGTATTTGCATATTCTGAAAAAAATGCCCTCCACAACCCTTCCTGTGTTGGGTAATATGCTTCTGTCTACTCTACACCTTCAGGAGTTAAAAAGGAAAATTTGTTTCCCCTTGCCATCTACTATAAACAGCTACCCTTTAACTGCCTACATTCCACACTATAAACATCCCTACAAAATCTTGGGCTCAACTAAGACAGGAAAGTTAGCAATTTCCAAAGAATAAAATTTCTGCTCACAAGAGACTAAGAGATATTAGGAAGCACCTAAGGTAAATGGTTAAGAAAATCCAAAAGACTTAAAGCAGCCAGACCACTCTGGTTCTCCCATTCTTGCAAACATTTTTACCACTTTACAAGCAACAAAAAGACTCAGTTTTCCTATTAAACACACACACACACACACACACACACACACACACAATGAAACTTATTTTGATATCGGTGGGCCCCAGTGTTGGCTTATGTGAGGCAAGGAGGGGAGAGACAGTCCCTTTCTCCCTAGCCACCTCTGCTGAACCAGGACGGTCTGGGAAGAGTAGAAATGATAAAGTCTGCAGTGAGCCCATCACGGCATGGAACTCAAGTTCCCCAAGCCCAGTTGGTGGCTGAGAAGCAACCCCAGACCTGCTTGGTCTTCTCAGCCCAGGAGATCATCCTCACCAACAGATCTCTCCAGCAGCCATAGATTCAGAGTGGAGCGAGGAATTGCACTTCGAAGAAAATGAAAGTCAGCTCTAGGCCTTACCCAGGGTCTCTAGGTTCTTATCTTTACAAAAAGGAATTTCAGGAGGAGATGAGCAATAAAGTAAAACAGATTTTATTTGGAGGTTTGGGGGAAGGGGGCGTAAGGAGAGAAAGTGAGAGAGAGGGTAGCATGTTCAAGAGAGAATGCAGGGTTCACTAAAAGAAGAGAACACATTTCAAGAAGGGACATGCCAGCTACAGATACTCAGGTGCTACATGTGCTCAGCCACTTGGACACAAGCACCACCTGGTCTGGGGTAACACATGTTCACTTTTCCTTTGTTCAAGTTGGCTTCTACAGGGCTTGCCCCACATGGGACTTTCTAGGTAGGTAAGAGTTCACTGCAAGACTGGTTGCCAAGTGAGCAGAGTTGCGACTAGTCAATGGTCCCTTTGAAATACCTGTCTTGGCCTTTGTTCATAGGAGCTTCTCTAAGACAAGAATCACATTTTCTGGGACTCTGGGCACTAGGTAGTCTTATCAGGTCTAAAGTCCTGTGTCCTAAAGATGGGCTTTTTTTAACCTTGGCACTATTGATTTTATTACTTCCTAGGAATTACATTGCCTTGAGTGCCCTACACTGCCTCCTATCTGCCTACATCAATTTAACTTAGTCCTATACTAAATTTTTCCCTACACAGACAGTTTCTTTTCCTTTCAGTTTTTAATTTTCACTATTTCCATTTTCTAGCTCTGAATTTGTGTATCTGTTATTCAATATTTTCTTTCTTGAAATATGGAAAAAAATTATCTCCAATGTACCCGTATCCCTCCTCTAAGCATCCTAACTCCCCCTCCAATTCAATTGTTCATCAAGACCTGTCCATCACTGCTCCTGCATCAGGGAAGGAGATAGACCTGAAAAGCCTGGTAAAATTTCAGACTCAATTTCCTACAAAGAAAAAGTCCTACTCCAGTCTGTGTTCTATATTCTCCAAGAAAGCTCGTGGCAGGATGTTTTATTTTACTGGGCAGAGCAATTAGGAAGTAGGTACTGATTAAATTCCTCCTGGGGCTGTATAAGATGTGAGGTCAGTTTCATCTCTTCCAGGGGCTTGTTACCGATCATCATTAGTGCTGTATTTCTCCAGGCACTTCCCTAACCAAAATAGGTAGAGATAAAAATGGTAGATGCCCAATCTTCAGATTTCTGCCTATCTCTACCCACTTCATATAAGCCAACCATGAGCAATGCTAAGTCTTTTCGGTTAGCAGTCAAACCTCCCACCAGCAACAGGCATACATAATAGATCTTAGAGCTAAAATTGTTTGCTGCATCTGGCCCTCTTTTCCATATACAGCACATTTTATACATTGTGAATACATTATGAATTAAAGTTTGTCTCCTTACACATTGAGAATTGTGAAGGTAATTCACTGGAGGGGAGAAAAATCTCTTGGAGTTGGTCCCATTGACCTGGTACCTTCATTTCTCAGGCCATTTGAGATGCTAATTACAAATTGTTTTTGATTGTGCTGATGACCCAAGCAGTGACACTATGGAAAGAAATCACCATTTGAATATATCTCTGCTCTAATGAAGGTTACTCACTCCAGAGACCTCAGGAAGGAAATAAATAGAGCAACACATAGGTTGCCCTCTTTTTGTTTTCTTAGTGGCTATACTTAGGAACATAAAACAAAAAGCGTGTTTAGAAAGTAACAATTTCTCCACTTTTATGACTCCTGAGGTAAATGAATTTCATATATGAGACACATTTTACTGAAACAGGGACACAACTTGAACTCTCCTATTTTTTTTTAAATGTAAGTCCCACCATAAAAAGCTCTGGAGCCATGTGTTAAAACTCCAGCTTTTTTTTTTTTTTTACCCAAACTCCTCCAATTTCTAAAGCAGACCCGTGTTTCCATTCAAGTCCCCAAACATAATTGTCTGATGTGGACAGAAAGCGCAACATGAGTTTTGAAAATGTTATTTATTTTATCAAACCTTTATCTTGTAAAGAATTGTTTGATGTGTTGTTTTTTCCGTTGTCTCATCTATTTCCAGTTATCTTTTTACCCACAGAAGCCACAGGCTAATCAACTAATATCCTTGATACCTGATGTGATAGTCTAATGTATTGCTGCTTTCAAACATGAGAAGAAGGCTTTCAAAACCAACAATAGGTAAACAGATGTCCAATAAATCCTTTAGACCACTGGGCTTGGGAATAAAGAGGCCTCAGTCTCATACCCTTCTATCACACTCATGTGGTTGAACAAAGGAACAATAGCTCAGTAGCTGACATACTGTCATCTTTCTCCAACTCAGTGAAAAAAGCATTTCCAGGTTTCCTGGCTGTGCATTAATGAGGGGATTGTCAGAGGGAAAGAAGGAAAGTATTCATGGTTCTCAGTTCCATATGTCAGTTCTTCAGCTACCCACCCACTGTATTATAGCATCTAGAAAATATGTTCCAATCATTAGCAAATGGTCATTTAGAGAACATTTATGCTTTCACTCTCTTTTCTTATTGACCCTCCTCAGCAATATTCATTTACATTTTGGCCGTGGAGTTACTTTCCTAATATTGTCCAGCAGATTCTCTTCTCCTCCAATGCAGGCACATGTTGGCAATGTGCCACCTCTAATTATTTCTCATTACTTCCCTTCTTCTTTTAGCATGTTCTTACTGTGTGGAGCTTTGCCAATTGCTGACAAAAGCCAAATTGGAAAAAATAAATTACTTTGATGGGTAATCTATTTCAGCAGCTCAGTAGCACCACCCTAAGCTCTACTGGTGTCTTCTTGTTGCCAATGATGTTACCTGTTTTTTGCAGTGTTAAAAACAAGAAACATATGCTGATTGTGCCCCTGCTATTGTGAGATCTGGAGATCACAAACACACACACACACACACACACACACACACCTCAACAGTAACAGCAATGGCAAAACTAAGGCTATATAAGTGAACATGCAAAGGGAAGACTTGTTTATTATATTAGATCTTTGAAATTTCAATGATGTAAGAAAATAAAATATCAAGTCATATCTTCACTCAACAAAAATTTAAAATGTTTTTTTATGAAAAACCCTGTGCCCAGTTGCTCATGAGGCATCTAGGAGGGATGGCAGGTTCTAGCCCTGACCCGCCACCCCAGCAGATCCTCACAACAAGCCAGACGACCCCCCCCACTCCATGAGGGCCTCCATTTTCCACATCCGGACTTCCCCTCATCAGAACTCCACCCAGAAGACCAGCCTATCACAGCCCACTTGTGGCCATGCAGCTCATCAATAAATGCTGGATTTTGAGATGACTACAAGAGTATGCTACCCGCACGGCAGAGCTTGGCAAGCTACCCGTGTTGTATTTGATATGCCAGATACCAGTAACAATTATAGACCTCATTCCCATCACCTGATGGAATGGTTTGAGGCTCTTTATATTCCTGGAGCCAGCAGGTGCCCTTGGGCTCTTCTTGCATAATACAGGACATATGGAGATGTTACTGGTGCCCGCTCGAGCAAATCAATGATGAACAGGGAGACAGTGACAGTGACAGTGGTCTACAGAGGTGAATAGTTCCAGGTAATACAAAATGTTTTTATACTTCTCTTATCTATATAGTCTATCTATCTATCTATCTATCTATCTATCTATCTATCTATCTATCTATCTATC